>FWCC01000278.1:0-73065 GCA_900169235.1 Zarea fungicola | reverse complement strand
TGATTCTCTTGATTCTCTTGATTCTCTTAATTCTCTTAGGTACAAGCATATGAGCAAATTTATCATCTCCTACTGCCTCTCCAAGAAGCCAGTAGTCTCTTGCGAGCTTCTTTGCCGGCATAAATGCCATATGGGCCCTTTCATGCATTGTCGCCAGTCCCCACGCCACATCTGCCATCCAGATTCGACATGGCTTGACATGTTCTCAGAAGCGCAACTTTTCCCTTGTCGTTTCTTGCAATCGGTGGTTGGTGGTAGGTATTCTCGCTCGTAGCCTTTAAATCGCCCTGGTTATGGCGCGCATTGTGTCAGCAATGACACACACGCATGGTAATAAGATGAGAGGGAAAAGTACTTACACGGAGCATAGATAAGAATAAGCAATACAATAGAATTGTAGATTTTGCACAAGTTGAAGCCTAGGAGATGTAAATGGCGAAGCGGGTGAGAACAATCACTTGGTGTAGAGCGGCGGCCTTTGCCGTGGCAACTGTCATCTAACCGACTGTCATCTAACCTACTCGTTGGCGTATCCAGCGTCTCGTAGCTGCTCTCCAATGCTCTCCAAGTGAGTAGTCAAGACGCTGGCAACTTTGCCCTGGATCCGCTCTTCGAGAGCCTTTTCGCACTCTTCAGTTTCAGCCTTCAATCTCTTCATCTGCTCCTCCACTTTGCCAATCTTCTTCTGCGCCCGATCCTCCATCTCGCCGAGCTCCCTCCGCATCCGATCCGCCTCGCCGAGCTGCTTCTGCGCTCGAATCTCATGTGCATACTTCAACCAGATCGATTCAAGCAACAATAAACGTTAAACTCCCATCTTACTCCTCCGTATATCCAGCAGCTTGCAGCTGTGCATGGATATTCTCAAGGTGCGCAGTTAGAACTGCTGCCACCTTGCCATCTCTCTTCTCCTCGCCATTTACAATCATTTGCTTGACCTCGGCAATCTCTACCTGATGCCGTTCCTCCATCTCCGCAAACTCCTTTCGATGACACTCCTCCCTCTCCGCAACCTCCTTTCGATGACACTCCCTCTCCGCAAGGCCGGCCGCAAGCTGAGACACCACCATTTCGGCCGTCTCTTTGGCAACCTCGACCTTTCTCCTTTTCCGACCATCATTCTTCTCTGCCATCTTCATCTCTTTGTGGCCAAGCAGCAAAATCTTCTCCGCAACCTTTTTAAGGGCTTCATCGCATTCCATCCGCAACGCTTTTCGCAGCACCAGGTTCTTCCTCTGCGGCGGGTTGTTCCACTGCACCAGGCTTTTCAAACTTGTCGTTTAGGCCATATATAATTTTTTGAAACTCGGCGAGCATTTCGTCACCATGGACATTATCCATGGGAGAGCTTTGCGGTTTGAGCGACGTTGGGTTCTCGACCTTTGCCGTCTTGGTGGCGGGCTTCACTTGAGGGTCTGGTCGGCGCGGTACGTGCGCAACGTTCACGGGTCCGAGCGGAGTTTCCCTAAGAATACAATCATTAGCTTGATACAAAACAAGTTGCCAATGTCAATAAATACCCTGGCATCATGAATGGCTGGGTTCGAATGCGCGTGATGTAGAGTTCAGGCTGCGCAGAATGTGGCCGAGAAGAGGAAAAACAGGGAAAAAAAAATGGCAGTGCCACAACCAGCTGCCACGAGCGGTCAACCGTGCCCAAAATAATGCCCCCTTGTTCTTGTTATTGTTTCATCTTTTTTCTGGCTTCTTCCATTGAGTTCCTTTATCTTCTCGGCTCATGAATTTATTAAAAACGTAACGCAAAATATCTACTACGTCAACGGCGTCAACAAGTCCTACACTTGCTTCGGCCAGCATACAATATTTACTGTTTCTACTGTTTCTATTGTTTCTATTGTTTCTATTGTTTCTGTTGTTTCATTGTTTTTATCATTTCTACTGTTTTTACTGTTCTGCTGTTTTTTTCTGTTTTTACTGTTTTACTATTGCGGCTTTTCTTCCTGTTCCTGCTATTCTTACGACAGTGATTCATATCTCATACATGTATCCATGGAAGCCTGACGCTGAATGTAGGCTTCCACTCGCTCAACTCTGTCAACGACAGCCTGTCCTAGATGAAGGAAAATTCAGGTCATGGCAATGGGAGTACATTTTTCTTTTTTACTTGTTTTCTCTGTACTGTGCCTCAAAAAAAGAATTCCTCCCCCATCTGTAGCTGGGTTTTAAATACATCAAGTTACCAAAGCAGACGCCTCGAGTGCCACCTCTCAGCCCCGGCAAGCATCACGTCTCGTGCTCGTACAAACAATCGAAGCCAGCAATATGATTCAAATTATCAGCCAGTTAATAATTAGTTTTAATAAAACTCCATCCTTAATGCTTGTCCTTTGTGTGTTTGCGTAACTAATTTTAAAGCTGAAATCTAAAGTGACAAATTGTACATGCCAATGGTCTGTTTTGATCATGCAACGGTGCATGTCGGGTGAGCCCTGCTGCGGTATTGCGACAAACCCGCAGTATTGACAGACAAGACGCCTCGAGAAATGCGTCGCCAAATGCTGATTTCGATTTTCGTCACTGCTAAATGTCGACAGATACTCTGTGCAATTAAACTGTCGTCTTTGCTGCGTTCTGTTGCCCCGGGACACATCGCCACCAGTTGTATGCCCACCAGCATGAGCGTCCAGCTCCTCTCGGAGAATCTTATTGCCACATATCGGGCACTTGTCGAAATGTGACTCCCTTTGGACAGGTTTCTTGGTGCTGATTGATGTGTGTCGGGAATTGTTGTGACTGCTGACTAGGGTCAAGCAGCTCTTCCTCGGAGGCATGACTCCTGCCGCCGATACCAAGTCATCACGGCAGCCGAGGAGGAATGAGGAATTTTCCTGTTTATTGTTTTCTTTTCCCTGCTTCTGAATTTCTGTATATAAAAGAGGTTTTCCTCCCCCAGCCGTAGCTAGATTTTATATCACAATCACGTTACAATAAGCATACACTCCGCCTTCCACTCTTCCATGCGTTTCAACATAGCCTCACCCCCCTTCACACGGCTCTCAACCTTCTGTCTCTTCCGAGACTCTTCTTCCTCTGCTAACTCCATCTCCTTATGGAGAATTCTCAGTTTATTCTCCGCCACCGTCCTGGCAAGCTCTTCATTCTCGATTCGCTTCAAGGCAAGATCTTGTCGCTTCTCCTTCAGCAAAACCGATGCCTTTCTCTTTTGTGCAAGCCCACTTGTCTCTATGGCGGCGCTGCCTTTCAAAGCAATTGGAGCCTTGGTCATCGTAACCTGTCCCACTTGGACAGGTGCCTGATCTTCACCACGACGCATATATGCATCGTCTAGGCCATACAAGAGCTTTTGAACCTTCTCCCGGTAGCTCCCACGCTGGAGAGCGCTACTCGCCGTCCACGCCGCTTGGTGCTGGCTCACCTGTCGTGTTGGCGCCAAACACATTGCTCACAAGGTCCGACGGAATGTCAAAGGATACCTTGCGGTGGTTATTGCGTTTTTTGCTGCTTAAGATGCCTCTTGGGCTCTTTTTCTTGCGCTGCTTCTTGTTATTGGCCCCCTTCTTAGCCTTATCGTTGTCGTCGTTGTCGTTGTTGTCGTCCTTGTCATTCTTGTCGCCCTGATCATTCTTGTCATCGTTGCGATCCTGACCATCCTTGTCGTTGTTGTCGTCCTTGTCATTCTCGTCGCCCTGATCATTCTTGTCATTATTGTGATCGCGACCATCCTTATCGGCCTTGCCATCCTCGTTGCCCAGGCTATCCTTGTCAACCTTGCCATCCTTGCCATTCTTGCCGTCCTTGTCATCGTCGTTCTTGTCCCTTTCATCCTTCCCACTCCCATCCCCGCCAACACCACTGCTTTCGCTATCAAAAGCAAGCCCAAGTTGCTGTGGTGTGACCTTCTTTTTCGCATAGTGCATCAGATCTTCCGGTAGACGCAGTGGAAACTTGTCAAGTTGGTTTTATAAACTTTCTCGTACTTTTCGAAGCACGGATCTGGAATAACCACTTTAAATAAGTCATATGCATACGCCAACACTCCAAGAATTGCATCTCGTGGCGCAGCTTGTGCCAGAAACATCCAGTTAACAGCTGTCATATTCTGTGTCTGCCACTGGTCGGCTCCCCGACCGCGAATTCTCCGCCCAATACGATGGTTAAACATCGTTTCGTGTGTGCCTTTGTTCATAATGCGAAACTCCCCTGCCAGTGCTAGCGTAATATATTCGCTTTGTTGGGCAGGTGTCATGTTAAAAGCAAATGTTTGATATATGCGGACGCATTTCTCCTTTTGCTCCGCGTCCCCAAACTTCAAGTCACCGACAGTCAAAATAAGAAAAAAAGAAAAAAAGAAAAAAAGAAAAAAAAAGGNNAAAAAAAAAAAAGGAAAATCAAGAAGAACAGGGAGAATAAGAAAATCAAGGAAATCAAGGAGAATAAGAAAAACAAGCAATGCTTCTTGCATTCATCCACGCCGATACTAGTGGTGCAATGAGTGCACAATGGGCCGACTTGGCCATATTCACCGCCCGATTCACGGAACAGACATTCGGGTGGACACGGCACCCATTGAATATACCCTCACAGTATGGGCACCCTGCCTCAACGGACAAACCTCTCGGCCCGCCTGACCAAAGAATGTCCACGCTAGTGTATGCACACGCAAGTGTGACTTTGTCCTGGGGAACAGGAACTAGTCCCCGACAAACGTGGTTGACGATTTCTGTCACGGCCTCACTGCACCCCTCTAGAGTACCAAACGTATTTTTTCGGTCCTGGTTATTCAACCTGTGCCTTGTGTTTTGCCGGATTTGAATGACAGCTGTATGCTCTGAGACGGCGATGAGGCGGCGATGAGTGCTTCATGTTCGGAGGCCGCTTCTTTGGAGGTTTTCGACATTACTATCAAAAACGCTGTTAATATCTTGCATCAAATTTTGAATATTGTGTCAATCATACCCTGTGTTGTTTCATCTGCTTTGTCCTGTGGCGGGTTGTTCCGTGCATCGCTGCGTGTGCGAGTCGTCCCAGAGAACGAGAGGGGTCTAAAGCGAGGCGTCGTGAGAAGCCAGGTGAAGCGAAAGCAATGGTATCATGGTAGTTGTAGCAAAAGCGAAGAGCGGAAGCCAGGTGAGGCAAAAGTAAGTTTGGTATTGAGATGATTGTTCGAGAAAAGCGAAGAGAGGAAGCCAGTGGAAGCAAAAGCAAGATTTGGTATTGGGATGATTGTTCGAGCGAAAGCGAAGAGAGGAGGCCAGATGAAGCAAAGCAAAGGCTTGGTATCGTGGTTGTTGTAGCAAAAGCGAAGAGAAGAAGCCAGGTGAAGCAAAAGCAAGGTTGGTATTGTGGTTGTTGTGGCTGTCGTTGTAACAAAAGCGAAGAGAGGAAGCCAGATGAAGCAAAGGCTTGATATTATGGTTGCTGTTGTAGCGAAGCGAAGAGAAAAAGCCAGATGCGAGATGGAGCAAAAGGCAAAGTTTTTGCGTTGTGATTGTTTTAGCAAAAGCAAAGTGAAGAAGCAAGTGAAGAAGCAAGTGAGAATCTGGAGAGAGAGTGGTGTGTTTGCATCTGTGATACGTGCGCCTGCTGCCTCGAGCGGCAAAAGGCAAAACGGTGGAAGAGTTGCGTGCACGGGAACAAGCGAACCAGCAAAGAGCAGTAAGAATTGCCACGGCATTGAAAGCTAGAGGGTAGGAAGAGGACTTTTGTTTTATCAGGCGTAAAGCAAATACATGCATCGATTCCAAGTTAATGCTGCACTACGAGCCGTAGATGGTGCTGTTATAATCCAATTTTATTAACTGACTGGTACATACGACCATAGATACCAGNNGAACACCGGCTGTTGTATGTTTTGTATTTTTGCTCGACTCTTTTTTTACCTTTTCAAGTGTTGATGTAGAGTTCAAGTTTTGTAGATGACTTGGAGTGAATTTGATTGTGATGGTGTGTTGTAATCAGCCACAAAACGCCATGCAGCCGTCTTGGGCGACCCGGTTTGCTTTTTTATATTGCTGGTTGTCATGGCTGGGGCCTGCCCACTGCCGTCTGCAGGTACAGCACGCCGCAATTCTGTCTGCTGTCTGCCCTGCCGGCAATTAATACATACATGCACCGCATCTTGGCCTCGCAAAATCAACCCGTGCCTAGATTGCTGGCATCATCGGCATTATCCGACTATCAACGATAATACATCTGCCGAGTGGTGGTCACGATTCTCTCCGCTTGATTCCAGATCGTGGCAAAGGTCCTAGTCATGCGCGGACCCCAACCGACGCCCTCCACCTGAATCCGACCGAACCAGGCTCAGCTGGGTTGACTCTCCCCCCCTTTGTGTCCTCCTGGAGTTTCTGCGACGACAAAACGAAACGACAAACGACTCACTCGCTTTGTGCAGCATTCCATTCACTCTATTGCGTCCGTAGCAGCCGCTGCGCCATCGAGCCCAAGCCCCATTCCCCCGCAAACGCCGCCGCGGGGCAGCCTCATCTCATGTCCACGACCCCAGCTTGATGTTGGTTCTGTTCGACTGGCTGCGCATCAACACTCTTCTCGCCTCGCATCTCCCAAACCGCCGCCATGTCCTCCGATGGCTCGTCTTCTTCTTCCAGCAACCCGGGCGACTCGCCGGGCGGCAGCGAGCCCAGTCGCGCCTCGTCCAGCGACACGGTCGTCGCCGCCAGTGGTTCCCGAGGCAGCCGGCAGCCGCTCAGTCGCCGCGGCCACTTCAAATCCCGGATGGGATGCTTCAATTGCAAGAGACGCCGTGTCAAATGCAACGAGCTTCGCCCGCACTGCTCCCCGTGCCGCCGCCTCGCCCTCGACTGCGCCTATCCCCCGACACCCACGCCTGCCGCCGCGAGCTCCTCCCTCCGCCCCAACCCATCCATGCTCGCCCTCGAAGATCTTCGCTTCTACCACCAGTTTGTCACGGCCGCCACCCCGCCGCTTCCCTTGAAGGCCGAAAAGGCATGGCTGGACTGTGCAGCCATGTCCCACGAGGTACGTGTGGCTGGCTGAATACGCGCGGCTCCCATTCATACCCATACATAAGCTGACCAAGACACGCGACAGTACGATTTCCTCGCACACGCAGCCCTCGGACTCGGAGCCTCGCATCTCACTCGCCACAGCAACGCCGACTACACCTCGCAAGCGCTTCACCACCGACTCATTGCCATTAAGCAGGTCAACGAGCAGCTCACCAGCCCGCCGTCGGACCAAAAGACCCTCGACGCCCTTCTCGCGGCCCTGTTTTGCCTCATTACGCAGGCCTCGCTGATTGACGACGGCTTGGCCGACTACATGACCATTATTCGCGGCGGGCATCTCATTGTCATCATCATTATCGGCGAAAACATGGACAAGTCGGTGTTTCCCGGCTTCACCGTCGAGGGCCATCACCAAAACTCGCATGAACTGGTGCGTGAGGACCAGCGAGACGACATGACGGACGCGCACGATTTCGAAATGTCGCTCATGGCGCTGCAGCCTCTGGTCAAGGCCCCGTATGAACATCGATATTATGCGCTCATGTCGCAAATACCAATTGCACTTAGGCGAAGTTCCGAGGATTGTGAGTTTTTCCCTCTTCTTCCTCTTTTTTTTTCCGTTTAATTTCTGCCCTGGGCTCTGCAGACAAGAGCTAATACAATGCATCCAGCATGGGCCGTCTTTTCAATGCTTTTTAGATTCCCAGCGACCTTTACGAATGAAGAATTCCTCGAACTCGTCAACCCCGAAAATCACTGCTCTCGACTCCTCCTCATTCACATGTTTCTCGTCGACTACGTCCTCGCCGCCATTTGCCTGTCGCCCGATACGCCCGTCAAGGCGCCGGCGCGCAAACACGTCATTATCAAGTGGGCAAGGGCGGCGGCCGCAAGCATGCCCCCTGATTGCAAGCGCTACACGCTCTGGATAGAGAGTTATTGCGACAAGCTGGAAAAGACCAACGACTGCCGCCACCTCTTTACGCCTTGAACGCACACACATGCAGATGTACGATTGCACATGGTCAAATTGCATGGCATAAATTCTATTGCCATTGCAGTCCAATTATTGCATTCTTGGACAAGTGGAGGAAACGCCAGCTTCCCAACTATGCAGTCGGACCGGGATTGCAGAGTTTACTCGCACCACAAGACTCGACTTTACAAACTAGGCACGCTCTAGCATTCATCATGTCACGCAAGGTCACGATGCCGACAATTTGCGACAAGACGGCAAATTGGTTGAGCAAAGCGCCAGGTTTGAAGGACTCTGTGGACGAAGAAAGTCCCTTCTGCCCCTCACCACAGCTGAGCCGCCGCCAGCGAGTGTGCCAAAAAGTGTCATGATACAGAGTTGCTTGCCTTGCACATCACAATATGAGCAGCTCCCAGTATACCATTCATGCATGTAGGATGAGGGCCCTACGACAAGCGCTGTTTGTCAAAGCTGGTGGTTGAGTTGTTCGACGACACAACCGCTGCTTTCCTACAGTCGACAGGATCCTGGACAAAGTCTGAACTCTTTGCGAAGCTGTGAACTCTGCGCATCAGCGACGGGAACGCAGCCAACAACTTGCGCGGCTTTTGCTCGGTGAAGCCGCTTAGAGCATTTATTTGCGCATCATTTTGGGTTAATGTGGGATTCACATTGCCTGTCTCTTTTCACTCTTTATTGGCTCGTTTAATCGTCTACTCGTGGAATGACAAATATTGCTCGACAATGCACTCACTGTCCCGAGATGTGCTTTCATGACCGCCTTGACCGCCGTGCGAAGCTGGCCAGCTGCCACGACGAAACTGAACTGGCGAGTTGCCGGCCGGTCAATGCAATTCTGCCAATAGAAACCAAACGAATCCATTAGATCGTTTTCTTTCTCTTTTGTTTAGGCCTCCGTGTTTCAGCATTTTTCTTTGCATTTAAGCATCAACTCTCACCACGAGCGAGCTTTCTCTTCAACACACATCGTTAACCAAAATCGCAAAGCCTTTCAATCTTTGCATGGTGAGTATTTAAACCACCAATATTATTTATTCATTTGCTAACATGGCAATAGCAACATTCACAATCATCGCAACACTTCCAATCATTGCAATCGCTACATTCGCGACCAGCGCCAAAAAATTACTACCGACAAGGATTTCAATATGGAAGCTCCCATCTCCGAGCATACCGGGTCCGGAAATTCAAGCTCTCCAAGTGACGTCGCCACGAGTGATTCTAACACCGTTCCTTCTATCATCACCGATGAAGTTGCGGCACAGATGGAGAAGAAGTTTCGTGATGTGACAGGCGCGATGGAAGACCTAGTGAAGAAGTAGTATATTCTTCTCAAGTTTTTCGATGACGAATTTTTTATCAAAAGGCGGGCAGACGCCCATGAGAAACGCCTGGATTCGATTCGGAGGCTGTTAGAGCCACACGAGAGTTCGCTCAGGATCCTGCTCGAATACGGCAGGAGCAAGGTGTTTTTAAGCGACGGTCTGCGGCAATCGAAAGCGGAGCTGGCTGAAGTGTATGCTGCTCACATGGCTGAGAGTGAAAAGGAGCTGATTGAATTGGGCGCTTGCAAGGAGTTTTATGAATTAGCTTCTATCCGCCGGGCTAACACGAGAAGGAAGCTTGAGGAAGTATTTACTGCCGCCTTGGCTGACATGGATAGTGTGCCTGAGGACCTAGCGGAGGTGAAGAAGGAGGTGAAGATTGATGTGGAGGAAGTGGTGGCTGGTCTCTGAAGCCAGTTTTACTAAATGGCAGAAACGTCGATCAGGACGGCAAAGGATGAACAGGTGTTTCTATGATGCGAAGGATTGCACTATTTAGTCAAACAAGGCCAACTGGGCATTTGCTATTTTTTTTCATGCTTTTTAGCATGGCGTGGTTGACGACTTGGCTAGATTTAGGACTGGAATTACATCACATGGTTAATCTCTTGCTTTTCTTTTGCATGTCCAAGTAGTCATGATTTCTTCAACACTGGGTCTGCACTGGTGATTCTGCATGTACCCCCATCTGTTTGATTACAAAAATAAATTGCGTGACTTGAAAATTGGATGCGTCAGGTCCTGCGACGCATCGCCCACGCACTCAGTCTCCAGCCAAAGAGCAGATTGCAAAGAAGTTGGGGTTCTGCAAAATGTTCAATGTGGATACAGAATGCGTAGGGTTCAAAAGACAATTTATGTCGGCCATGTCCTTCATCAAATCAACTCGCGGCCATAGATTAGCTGGGAGATCGTCAGACTGAAGTTCAACTTCATTCCTACGGAATTAGATACCTATCTGAAGGTCGTGTGTTCGAGTCACACTGGCCGCAAGTTNNTTTTTTTTTTTTTTTTTCTTTTTATGTGGACAATATCCACAACCTCTCCGCATCCTGTCGTCCAAGGCCACTCAGCTGCGAGGTGTTACGAGGTCCGAATTTGCCATGTGAAAAATAGGAAGCTTAGAGTGAGGCCTCGTTTAGCCAGCCTGGTTTCTCTGTTGCTGGTGACTTTCGTAGCGTAAAATTTGATCGGAGCAGGCTGGCTACTTGGGTTGGGCGACACTTCCGCGCAAAATTAGCACAATTGGAGTAGCTTCATAGACTGCTCTTGAGTTCCAGTTCTTCTGTGCTGATTTGGGTGAAGCCATCCGGCCATCTGAGCAAACCTGGGCATGTGTTGATTGACCAGTCTGAATAGGAGTGGACTGCTTTGCAGCTGTGATACCATGTCTTAAACACGAGGTCGAAATTCGCCAAATTATTAACAACAGCCCCTGGTATTTATTACGCACTAGAATAGCGGTTGCCGACCTTGTCAAGTCGCACGACTCTGGGTCTGAAAACTCGACCGTGGTAGAGCTGTGGGCAGACCAGCCAAGGAATTGCAACTCAATACCAGAAAAGTAGGTAAAACTCGGCTCTCACAAACTAGCGCACTCTTTATCACAGTCACAGCAACGCGTTTTTATTCTATTTTGTTCTTCAATAACCGCAAAACGCGGCACAGTTGATAAATGATTGCTACGCGGTTGTGGTGACTCGCTGAACGCGACCGCATACTTAGCTTGTCGATGGGTGGCTGCCATGTGTTTACTGGACACATCTTGCAGCTTGGCGAATAAAATTGTGTTGAAAACATCCTAATAGAAACTCTCTTATACGTTGTAATTTTGAAAATGTGAGAATACTGCCCAAGGCTGGGGTTGTAGCTTCCATGGACAGTCGCAGACTCGCAAACTTCATTTCAAATGTAGACGTTGTATTGCAGGCAACTTCCTGTTGGCTTCTCAATCGTCAACAGGCGTAACAGTCGCAATATTGCTCAGGAAAAAAAAATATCAGAAGAGTCGCTGGAAAAAGTTCATTACGGGCAACTACAATGAAGCAATTCCGTAACCGAAACAATCCCTTGATTCATAGAATAAAAGTTTATTGCATGTCCCGGGTAGGTTCCGTTTGCACGCGATCAAGTCCCTCTAAAGTCTGTCGCAGAGTTGGGCTGCCACTTCGCGCATATAAGATGAAATAAATCACCAGCTTCCATCACAAGAAGCGCCTGGAAACAGGATCCGCTTGGTCTGGTGGTCTAGCGGTATGATTCTCGCTTAGGGATAACCCTGAGTAATATGCGAGAGGTCCCGGGTTCAATCCCCGGCCAGACCCTTTGTTTTACTTTTTGTCTTTTTGTGGACTTTGATGGTTTGTCACGGTCGTGTTTGATATGTGTATGTGTGTACATTTGTTTGTTTTTAAGATAAAAGGGCTTCTTCATAATTGTTTCCTTTAGTTTTAATTGTTTTTCCTGGTGTAAAACTCATTGGATCGATTTTGGTAATGGTGGTGCTTACTGTTGTGGTGTCGCGACTGGCGACAATCTACTTTTTTCCGTCCCGCAGATGACTCCTTCAGCATGCGCAAACTACACAGGCTTTATTTAGTTGCACTTAATAGAGAGCCCACTGGTTTCAATTAATACTTCGTTCACGGCCGCCCAGTCTATTGCACACCATTCCGTAGTCAAGTCTCAAAGACCCCGTTCCGACAATGGCAGCGCCGCGCGTGAAAACTTCTTGGGCGCGAATTGCAGCCAATTCTTCTGCCTGCAATGTAGGGTTCTGTCAGGAAATTTAATTGTAGTCACTACTGGGTATCCCTTTGACTTTTGCACGTCGTCCCGTTCATCCACCCACGCCAGCAAAGCTCCAGAAACCTCTCGCATATTACTCAGGGTTATCCCTAAGCGAGAATCATACCGCTGATTTTCTTCTTCTTTTTAATCTACGATTTGCTGCTGGTATAGATGTCGACAAGCAAAAACTCTACACCAACCTGTCAAATTGCGCCAACACAGAACAAGCCAAACTCGCGCCAGCCCAACCCGCCTGGCGTTGCGCCACCACGTTTTTTCTCCATAATCAACACGAACCCCAATTTACCTGTCGACACATGGCTGAACAAGCTCAATCTTTTTATCAAGTAAAAATCTTTAAATATTGCGCCATGGCTGACCGGAAAAGACCCAAGCCAATTTGCCCTGCCGCGGAGTTTTGTCTCGCCTGATGGCGTTCAAGTTTGGATTTGTCAGGTATCCGTATGTACATGCTGCTAACATACTACCAACGGCTGGCACGGTCGCAAAGGCAGAGGCGGATTGCCCTGTTTTCGATATAAAGTTCCAGCTTTGCCTGTGTCTCCAGGCGAGATGTGTGCTGGCTGCCTTGCTGGAGAATATGAACTTGTAAGTTAGTGCCAAAATCTCAATCCAGAAGTGCTACGCGACATGGTACAGGCAAGACACTGCAATGCCTCTGTACCAAAGCGCGCCCTACTCGGGAAGCGCCGCCTCTCGGGAGAAAGGCAGTGGCTTGACCACGTTCTCATACCCGTAAGCGACGGCTATGCAAAATATAAATTTACATAGACCCTGCAAACCCATTCGGAAATAGTGGCATCCACAGAGGTTATAACAAGGCAATTGCCGGTGGAGATGAGTGGAACACTAGCTATGGCGTGATGAGATGCAAAATGATGCTCACTCGGACCGAAACCGGTGCAACATGATATCGGCCGACTACATGTCTATATATCCAGCAAATATGTGATAAATGCTGCACACCTAGCACTTGGCTCACTTGGCTTGTTGGTTGTAGATCCTTGGCAGGCATCGATTCTTGGCAGACGGAAAGACCAACACGCAGCGACAAGCAATTCGCCATGTCGTATCCCGTTGAAAAGGCCGACGCCCTGTCGCCTTCCACCCCAACAGGCAGCAATCCCGAGAAATCGGCCCAGTTTCAAGTCACCAAGGCTGAAATCCCATCGCAACCACTGCAGGAGCCTGTCCGTCAGAAGTGGTACCAATGGTTCGCGCCGACCGACACGCCCGAGGAGCGCCGACTCATCATCAAGCTCGATGTTCTCATCATGCTGTTTGTCTTTCTGGCCTACTGGGCCAAGGTCCTTGACCAGTCGGCCACGAGCGCTGCATACGTGAGCGGCATGAAGGAGGACCTGCACCTGTTTGGAAACGAGCTCAACTACCTCAACACGACGTACATGGTTGGCTTCATCACCCTGCAGATCCCCTTGACCATTCTTGTAAGCGACCTGCCAAAGATGAATGATTTGGCTGCCCGGTTTCACGGTGCTAATAATGTCTAGATGACTCGCTTCTCCGCCAGCTACTTTATTCCCACCGCCGACGTCATCTGGGGCGTCCTCACCCTCGCCCAGTACAAGGTGACGAGCGTCAACCAGCTCTACGTGATTCGCTTCTTCATCGGCGCCGCCGGCAGCCTCTTCTTCCCCGCCGTCCAGTGGTATCTTGGCTGCTGGTACAAGCGCACCGAACTGAGCCGCCGCAGCGCCTTCTTCTTCATCGCCAGCCAGATTGGCGGCATGAGCTCCGGCTACATCCAGTCCGGCGCCTACGCCTCGCTCAACCTCCGCCACGGCATCGAGGGCTGGCGCTGGCTGTACATTATCTGCTTCGCCTGCACCATCCCCATTGCCGTCCTCGGCTTCCTCTGCCTCCCGGGACAGCCCGAGAAGCCGCGTTCCCTCTTCCTGACCCCGCGCGAGATCGAGCTCGCCCAGGCCCGCATGGCCGCCGACCACCGCGAGCCGCGCAAGCCCCTCACCCTCGCCATCTTCAAGCAGGTCCTCGCGGGCTGGCACTTTTGGGTCCTCGTCGGCTTTGCCTTTTTCTTCTCCCAGGCCGACGGCGTCTCCTCCAACAGCGGCCTGCCCCTGTGGCTCAAGGCCGAGGGCTACAGCGTCGAGGCCATTAATACCATTACCACCGTGTCGCCGGCCGTCACGATTGTGTCGGCCATCATCTGCGGCGTGCTCTCCGATGCGTACGACGCAAAAGTGTCCCTCATTGCTGCGACGGCACTGCTCAATATCCTCGCGAGCATCATCCTCGCCATCTGGCATGTGCCCACCGGCCTCAAGTTTTTTGCGTTTTTCCTCGCGGGCTCGGCCGACGGCATTGCTCCCGTCATTTACTCGTGGGCTAATGAAATTTGCGCGGGCAATGCGGAAGAGCGCGCCATTGTGATTAGCAGCATGAATACCATTGGAAATACATTTGGCGCCTGGCTGCCGCTTTTGTGAGTTCCAGGCGAAATCTTGGGTTATGTGGAGTTTGCTAACATACTTTACAGTGTCTGGAAAACGACGGATGCGCCACGCTATCTCATTGGATACAACTGGACGATTGCTTTGGATGTCGGTATGCTCATCATGGTGTTTGTTTTGCGGTCTTTCTGGAACCGTGAGAAGAGGAGATTGGCTTCGGCCTAATCAAGTCTGGAGTTTCAATACTTGCATGTACCGGATTTTAAAGAGAAGAGAGATTGTTTAGTATTAATTAGTTAGAACGGCGTGCATGTTTAATTCCCTTCTCTCCCTGTTTCTGTAAATTACACCACGGTCGGTGCCGAGTGTGGCTTTTTAGGTGCTTTCTTCACATTTTCTCAAGCTCCTGTCAGCGCAGAGCAAGGTGAATCTCTTTCTTACCGACGAAACTACAAAGCAAGATTCGAAATGGCACATTAAATCGATGCGAAAGCCAATGCTTCAAGTGGACAGAGAGCTGGCCAAGACAATCGAGTCTTTCGGCGCACACGGACGGAACAACTACCGTAAGATAGCCTTTCCTAGTCTGCCAGTTTATCTCTGGCTCACGACTGGCGCCCCAAGTGCATTGGCGCGCTTGGCAAGCCTGCGCCCAACTCCGCCAATTTCGTCTCCTTGCACGTCGCTCGTCACGCATCAGTTCCGTCCTCATATTATTATTTCTTCGTCCATCCCACCGCGGGTAGCCGGGTCACCACCATGTAACGGTCTGCGCCTGCTGTCCACTAAAAGTAGCGTGGCCAACAATACTTGGCTGCGGGCCGAGCTCCGTCCGGATCGCCACGAAGCCGATACCACACTGTATACTACAATTATAGACAAATGGCGGCTGAAGGACTTGCAATATGTCGCCGCCGCCCACCTTGCTTTTATAGTTTGTTGCCTGATTCAAACAGTACCTCCTAAACCGTGTGCCCATCTGTCCGCTGCGCCAGTCATCATGTCGAACCAAATCGCATCACCAGTAGTCGACGCCACGGGCAAAACACGACTTCGTGCCACCCTCGAGAGAGCTCGGGGTGGTGGTGATGCTTCCATTGGGCAATGGCTAGAGTTCCCGGGCTACACTCTAGCCAGGACAGTGGCACCGCTTGGTGCAGACGTATGCGAACAACTTCAAAAGCAAATCATCTTGGAACAAGAGGGGGCTAATTCTTGCAGTGGGTTCTCATCGATACGGAGCATGGCAACATCTGTGACCACGACATGTACCTACAGGTGGGAGCCATTTCATGCGCCGGTGTTTCACCCATTGTGAGACTTGCAGGATCAGAGCCGTGGATGATTAAGCGTGCACTTGACTCTGGCGCGCATGCCATCATGGTGCCCATGTGTGAGACTGTGGTGAGTACAAACTGCCATCCAATTGTATTGTTCAATGAAGAAATGGGATTCTTGCTTGGCTGACCGATGGTTACTCACCAACAGGAGCAAGCACAAGCGATTGTGCAGGCGTCCAAATATCCATCCGCCCGCTGGCCCAAGGGAATTCGCGGAGCCGGTGCCATGTTTGGGCCAGCCGCCTTCAACCAAAACGGGCGGGAGTATCTGCTCAGTGCTAATGAAAACGTCATGGTATGTGTGCAAATCGAGAGTCGCCTGGCCGTAGAGAATGTCGAGGCAATCGCGGCCGTGGACGGAATTGACATGCTCTTCATCGGGCCCAATGACTTGGCATCCTCCATGGGCTACGTCGCGTTTGACCATGCTTCGGAGCCAGAAGTGCAGCGCGCAACGGCGCGCGTCCTCAAGGCTGGCCTGGACGCGGGAAAGTACGTCGGCCACTTTGCCCTCAGTGCTGACGCTGCGGCGGCCAAAGTCGAGGACGGCTTTCACTTTGTCAACTGCGGCGCAGACATTGTCGCCATTACCGCGTGGATGACGAATGAAATGTCAAAATTCAGGGACATGGTGGGCAAGGGTAAAGAGAAACAAAGCAACGGCACCAATCCAGATATTGGGTATAGCTAAGGCATTTACATACTTTGAGGATGATTAATGAGTGCATTTTTACAAATTTGAAAGAATTGAATTCGCCATCTATTTCTGTACTATGAAGCAGATGATCTCATTGTGAATCCGTTACCATTAGTATACTAGAAAGTTACCTAGACCATGGCTCATGTTTCCAGCTACACTCATGCAAGCTGCCAATTCATAAACCAACTCACTAGGTTGAACAACTAGCGGCGGCATGAGTCGGCAAGGTACCCTACAAGAAACCATAGCGGAACAACCCAAAGTTAAAATGTTGACGACAACGACTCAGTAGCTATTCTCAGCCCACTAACAGCGCATCTTCACCCCACCGGAATACCCCAGACTCCCTGAACTGGCGTGGCGCTCCGGCGTTGGAGTCGCGGTCGGACCTCGGAGCGAGGGCTGAGAATAGTGCCGATGAGCACCACGTTTTTCACTTGCCGTCCTGGTTGCCAAAGGAATCGCCAGCCATGTGGTAATTTCATCCCATCGCAACCATGCTTCTCCACAGATTAGCATCTGTGGCCATCTCCTCAACGGACCGCGTCCGAAGATAACCATTTTCCGGGGTATGGGGATGGGCATGTAAATACACTCGCCTGGTCCCACCAATCTCGACTTCTTAAAGCTCGTCAAGACAGCAGGAAAATCTTGCCAGCCCGCCAATTCGTGTCTCATATATACCGAAGCACCAGTTTTCGTCGATTCAACTCAGTGCTGAACCTCACAACCAACATGGAGGATACCGAGAAACAAAATGTGTCCGCTACTGGAAGGGACAGCAAAGCTGATCCTATCGAGGAGATTGAGGCGGCGGACATGGTGAATGCTGCAGATGAGTTCACCGAGGAGCAATATAATAGGGTTCTCCGCAAGGTGGACTGGATATTGCTGCCGCTCATGTGGGTAAGTAGAACATGACTGAGGACGCTCGAAATTGTTCATCTAAAGTATTGACAAGCTGATTTCTGTGCTCTAGATCTGCTCTGGAGCCCAGTACGCGGACAAAGTATCCGTGTCTACGCAGGCCACTTTTGGCCTGATCAAGGATACGCACCTCAAAGGACAGCAGTTTTCTTGTAGGCAATGGCACGTCACGTCACAAGCTCCCTTGCTAATGAGTTTATTCAGGGCTCACTTCAATCTTTTACATTGCCTTCCTCGTCGCCGAGGCTCCTGGCAACTATATTCTCCAACGTGTCAGTGTTGGTCCGACTGTCGCGGTCTGCATGTTCATTTGGGGTGAGTTGTGCACGACGATGCTTTAAAGACTTGATGCTGACAATACATCTTTGATGCTAGGAATACTGGTCTTCTGCGTCGCTGCTGCCAAAAACTTTACCGATCTGATGATAATACGATTTTTGCAAGGAGCAGCAGAATGCACAACGTATCCTGCACTCGTGTACATTACGAGCACATTCTACACTACTTCTGAACATGCCCACCGGTCTCTTATTTGGAGCACCGCAAATGCTGGAATGGATCTTTTGACCAGCTGTAAGACTTGTGGTTCCGCACTTCGATACAGGATACAGTAATGAATGTACTGACAAATACGCAGTAATCAACTATGGTATCGGCACCCACGCCAAGCAGCACCCGACCGGGCTTGCACCGTGGAAGGGCATTTCGCTGTTCCTCGGCGCCCTCACCGTCGTCCTCTCCGTTGTCACCTACTTCATTTTTGGCACCCCGAGCGAAGTGCGCTGGCTGACGGCCGAGGAAAAGCGCATTGCGCAGGCTCGCATTGTCAAGGGCCAGACCGGCACCGATGCCCAGAAACAGCCGTGGAAATGGGACCAGGTGGTCACCACCTTTAAAGATCCCCAGACCTACTTTCTATTCTTTCTCGTCCTGGTGAACAACATCCCGAACGGTGGCACGACGTCGTTTGGTAACCTCGTCTATGTCTCGTTTGGCTTTACACCTCTCGACACCATTGTCAAGGGAAAAATCCCACAGCAGTCGCTATCCATCATTGTATTTCTCACAGCGGGATACCTAAACTTGAAATTCCCAGGAATTCGCTGTAAGTCGATAGGTAGCCCAGACATGTGTATTCCGACGACAAAATGCTGACAGTATTCGGCTAGTTCTCGTCTTGATGGCATCGGTTGTCCCTGCATTCGCCGGGATGCTTGCTCTAGCTCTGCTTCCTCGGCAGGGTTTGCTGTGGGCACGCTGGGGCTGCTACCTCATCACCGTGATTGGCAATGTCGCCGGACCATGTAAGTAAACCTCGAGATTTTAAATGCGCATGACACTGCCGCACATGGATGCTGATGCCTTCAAAGTGATTTGGACACTGGTCCCGTCCAACATTGCCGGCCGCACAAAAAAGTCGGCGACTGGTACAGTGCTCTTCATCGCCTACTGTGCCGGCAATTGCATCGGCGCGCAAGTCTTCCAGGCCAAAGACGCGCCGCGATACATTCCGGCCATCATCATCTGCTCCGCCATGTACGGCTTGGAGTTTGTGATTATGTTTGCCTGGCGAACCTATTGTAAGTTGACAGCGTGAACCCGAATATGGCCTTGTACTAATGACCTCACAGATCTGTGGCAGAACAAGCGCCGGGACCGCCTGGTGGCGGAGATGGGTCTCACACCAGAAGAGTCGAAGCATCAAGGTGCCGTCAACGCCGAGTCGGACATGACGGATTACGAAAATGTCCATTTTCGATATAGTTATTGAGAAATTGCTGTAGTGACGCATGCAGCAGATAAATCTGACTAGTATGAAGAGTTTATTAACTGGTACTATTTGCTTGGTTAAAGAATGTACTGTGTCCCCGGCGAGATTTTAAAGTGCTCGTGGTGCTGGTATAATACTGGATCCAGAAAGCGAAAACCTTCAAAGTAGCAGATTATTGCATGTAGACTTGCTTCAAGGGTGCTTCGGCAGCATGACAAATTTAAATTAGCGCATTTGGCTATTCATCATGTCGCCTAATAGACCACTGCCAGGGCTGTCCATGGGTAGAGACGGAAACGTCGATGAGAGCGGGTCCCCCATCTGGTTTGAATAATTGAGCATGTCCAATAGACCATCGCTCATGGAATCATCAGTTTTCCGATTCAGCAAATGCTTTAGAATACCCGCGTTTCGTTGCGCCGGGGGCCAAACTGCTTCAAGTGTCGACAGGGCAGCGATGCAGCTCGTGAGACTGTCATCGATCTCCTGTTGGCAGGAGGCTGTCGGTGCGCTGCGGAACCTGCATGGAAAATGTTAACGTGAGGTCGGGATACTTGGGAAAGAGTACACTCTGAAATGAGCATCGACGCACAGTAGTAGCCCTGCTAGTGTGACTTGGTGAACACAAGCCGTTAGGTAGTGGCTCGGTGGCACATGTTTGTGTAGATGCTCCGCTGCCCGTATGCAGTCCTGGGCGCTTTGAATCGACAGTTCAAAAGTATCGTAATACTCCTTTCCATCAGTCATACTTTCCATTTCGAAGGCCTTTGGCGACCCGCTACAATACATTCACGGAAATTAGCTCCAAACTCCTGCGTGGACTGTGAGTGCAACACATACCCATGAAGGTGCATCGCCGCAGCGGAATACATGACAGATATTACTGCGCGCATAGTTTGATTGCTAGTCGAAATGGAGGTCGGTGGCAGAATTTCAGGTTCAAAGGCAATCTCGTCGGAGAGCCCCAGTTTCCATTCATGAAGCTCTTGCTGAACCCGTCGCTTGGCCTCAAGGAGCTTCAATCGCCTGGGGCTCTGCATTTGCGCGATGCGTCGCTCTCTTCTGCGAATCTTGCCGATTTTGGAAATAATGGCGCAAATGCGCCCAAAGGCGATGAAGCCGCCTAGAGACCTACCATTGGCCGAGGTACCAACAGAGGCACCAGACCGCTCTAGTTGACCATCGGCGAGGCCAGTAGGTAGCGGGCAGGTGCTGCTGGAGTTTAGCCCAATCATTGGTCTCCCGAGAGTCAGTGACATGATGCAGTCAAGCGTCGCCACAGCCCACCAGGTGCATCGGGCTTGTTCTTTGGCAGCCGCCTCATCGAGCCCATCCTCGGGAAGGCACTTGTGAGATGAACGTCAGCATTGGCACCAGAGAGGGAAACGTTATAATGTTGAACAACTTACAAGTCCAACGTGCAGTCCAATATCCTGGGCGGCGCGAACGGCTTGGCCCGCAAATTTCCAGCTCTGCGCCGATGTGTTCCAGCGAGCAGCACATAATGACAAGAGCGCCAAGCTCTGTACTTGCTCGATGGAGCTCCTCCCAGTACTCGCGTAATGTAAAACCACTGCCTTTTCGTAAAACTCCATGCCAGAGAACCGTGGCCCGGCAAGCTGCGCAATGAGACTGGATGAGAATGCACAGACGGCGAAGAAGACGGACAGAAACTCTGGGCTGGCGCCTGGGCCGGAGCCGGAGTTCATCATACTGTGATATTGTTGCATAAAACGAGGCCTGTATATAACCGGAAATAGGTCGTTCATTTGGTCGAAAAATGCGTTGATTAATACGTCGGCAAGGTACTTTGGCGGTCGCGGCACATCTTCCGGCGAGGGCAGGTATGGTAGTTTGGGCCATACAAGCCCCGGAGTGAAGAAGGGTAATGGCTCCACGGTAAGCTTTTCACTCATTTTTGAAGAGGTTGGCTGCGAGGCTGGTGGTAGGAAGGGATTCTGTGAATAATCTGGTGTCTGGGAAGTGGCACGGACTGCTTCAATCAGCAGCTTGTTGGGGGCGCCGCCGACATAGCGAAATTTGCCATACGAGTCCATGGCCAGGTTATCGTCGTCGCTGAAAGAAGCAGTATAGCACGTGGACTCGTCATCATCACTACTGTCAAATAGGTAGTTGGCACTGTCAGGTTGGTGCATCGGGACGTCGTTCAAGGCATTGGCCGCCAGTCCTAGGTGCTCCATCAGTGGGCTCTCAATGCTGTTTGGCACTTCGGATGCTGAAGAGTGCTTGGGGAGAGCGACTGCCAAGTTGGCAAGCGGAGTCAGTTGATCCAAGAGGGCTTCGACTTTCTCGCAGAGCGCATCAACGCGCTGGCGGTGCGCCTCAAAAACAGGCATGTACTGGCGGGTCATGGCGGCATTGTCGTTGGCGGCGGGAAATTCACATGGCAGGCACTTGGAGTTGCAAGTGCTGCATGGTTCCTTGCCGTCGCATTTGATCTATTGTTATCCTCTATTAGCCACTCTATTGTCAATCCGAGACTGAGGTGTCCTCCTCTACCTTGCGCTTTCTGCACCGCTCACACGCCCTCCAGACTTTACTAGGAGCATGAGTCGACGCTGTGGACATGATTACTGATTTACCAAAGGCTCCGGATGCCGTGAATAGTCGGTGATTACGGCGCAACAGATAATATCAAGGGTGAATATTTAGACACAGGAGTCAGCTTGTTGGAAGATGGCAGCTTGACAATTGTGCAGTGAATCGCAACGACAACTCAACTCCCTTGGCAGCGAACTCGGTGCGGCTAAGGGTCTGGGACCCTCGGACCCTCGGTCGTGCCCTGAAGAGACTAGTTAAAGTAACTAGTTAGAGGCAACTTACAAATGCCATCACTCACGTCGGGCTTTCCGTCCCCGTATCGATGCGGGGAAGTATATTTAAAGCATACCGGGTCTTTAACTAATATTACTCCGTGCTACGCCGTATGGTGGGCTAAGTTTCGCCTTCTTATCGGATATTCTGCCGGGACCCCTGTAGCTTCTCGATGCAACCTTGTATGAGGCTCTATAAGAGAAAACCGTTAATACACTCTATTAAAATATTACTGAACTTGAACTAAAACATTTGATCATGGCCATCTCATCACTCTCCTTTCTATTACTTGCTTTCCGCATTTTGTACAAATAGTGCGTCTTCTTCTACCATCCTAGTACGTCCTTGAGTCTTCACTCATAAGTGCAAGTGCAGGATGCCTTGGGGCTGGAGGCAAAATTAAGCTTAGAACCAAAAGATGTAACGGGCTGGTCGACAAAGCAAGCCGTGTTGTTCGGACTGTGACGCCATCAAACAAACTCTACAAATTAATGCGTAATACTTGCGTCATGTGTCAAAGGAAAATGTAATTCTCTGCAATCATTGCCATTTAGATTCCTTCGTAGGCTTCAGCTAACGACTGCCATGCATGCACTAAAACAATATCCCGGCTATACTTAACCAGATGGCGCCATGCACTGAGTCATGGCAACCCAGCCCTGGCGCCCGTCAGTAGACTCTTATTACGCCACACAGGTGCTCTATCCGGAGTGCTCTACCCGCACTTTGGCGGCAGTGACCCCGAACACGCTACATTTCTCTTGTTGAAGGCGATGTTCTGGCTATCCGTAGTCACATAGTGTTTGAAACCAATTAGCAAATGTTGAGGGAACTATGGGACAGAACATGGACAGAAGTAATAATCAATTTGGGCAGTAGTATGTGGTCCTAGCCAAGACGCTGAAAGTGACATGGTTCGGAATTACAGAATTGAGCTAAATCCGACACATAGCTAATCACCAATACCTTCCGACCACCATGCGAAGTCGATGCACACCAAGTTCGATCTGTTCCTTCTATTATTCGTGTAAGTTAGCATTCGATACTTTGACTCTTTTCTCATCTCAGGTTCTCATCTTACCGTCGGTGTAGCGAATGACAGCCGGAAATCACATGTGCCTGCCTCCGCGCCGCGCGCTGCCGTTGCAGTGAACTCGGGGCCTTGCCAGGGATGATAGTACGACCCGGGGGTAACCAGAATCTAATAAAGTCGAAAATTTAGTAAGAGCCTCAAGTATTCGTGCGTACCATTTCCGGAATTTTATATGAGCAGGTGGCTGTGTGACGTACCAGCTCACTGCACCAAGCCTTCCACAACTCATCGGCAAAGGTTTGCTCCGGATCACTAATGTCTGGCTTGCTCGAGAGCTCAGAGAAGCGCGATACAGCTCGCAGATCAAATTTTGTCCAGAGAAACATGCCCGCCGTTGGATCCACGAAACTGAAGACGGGCTTCACGCTGCCGTCTGAGCCTCGAATGCATGCCCTGTACTCCTTGCTTGTTCCGCATGTGCTGCCTGTGTCGGCTTCCATCAACTCAAAGTTCTCGGCAACTGCCCCAAGAAGCCAGTCTCGTCGTTCGCGATACTGCGACTGCAAGGTCTGTAGCCATCCGATATAGCCATCAATGGTCCATTGCCGCAGCAGCTGCAGCACAAACAGTTGACTCAACCCAGACGGGTCTTGGGTCTCTACTTCGCTCGCGCGCAGAAGGCGTTCGATAAAAACCGGGTTGGCAATAAAGTAGCCAAGCCGCAGCGCGGGAAAGAGTGTTTTGGAGAAGGATTCGAGGCGAATCACACGACCCTGCCGGTCCATAGAGAGGAACGATGGGATGAGCGATGCAACGAATTCGTCTGTCGGTAAGGGTACAGCTGTACTGTCTACTGTCGCATCGGCGGCGTTCGGTTTGTAAGGAGGGTATTGGAGGCAGTAATATGGATCATCTTCGACGATAATCATGTCTAATCTTGGATTAGCGATGAAAGATGGAAGTGCAGTTGATCGAGTGATTTAATCACCATATTTTACACAAACATCGTATAGTGCCTGTCGTCGGCGTTTCGAAATGGAGAGGCCAGTTGGATTTGAGCCGACTGGTACAATGTAAACCCTGGATAAGAAGAAAGAAGAAAGTCAGCTTATGTACTTGGTAATCAGAGCGCCAGGTCATTACCACCGGGATTATACTGACACATGCGGTCGTTTACCCCGTTTTCCGCTGTCATCCCAGTTGGCTAGCATCTCCTCCAGCTTGTCTGCCTGCATTCCCTCCGCATCGGCATCTACAGGGACCGCCTTGATCCCCATGGGAATCCAGAGAGCTTGGGCCGATGGATATACATATTCATCAACAATAATATTTTCGTTCTCTTCGCATAACAAACCGACAACCTTGGCCCAGGCATTGGTGTTACCAGGGTGCAGTAAACAGTCGTATCGGTAAGGAGGGGCGTGAAGACGGTCAGTCAGCGCTCGAGCTAGGGCAACTAACTCGCTATTGCCCGCACCGGAACCTAGAATACATTAGAGAAGATTCTAAACTGAAGCACGACAGAAACACTCATGTGTAGGCTGTTGTACCGTATTGCATAAACTGTTCCAGACTCAAATCTCCAGGCGGCCCGTTGCGACCCAATCGCAACGTTAAAAGTTCCTCTTGTGGTCTAGACTCGTTCGTCGGCACAGCGGTGGGTGCTGGGCATTCAAAGGTGACACACTGCAGAGGGAATAAGGACGGATGGGGTAGTCCTTTATTTGAGAATCTGTAAGTCTCCTGTATCAATTTGACGTAAAACAAAAGAACATTCTTACCTCCAGCCAGGCTAATCATACCATCCTGGTTCATAAATTTGATAATATCCTTCAAAGGCGATGGATGCCGCGCCTTGCTTCTCTTGTTGATATGGTGAGACAAATCTACTGCCTCTGTAGGACTTGAAAGGTTACCCATGGCGTGAACCCTATTGTCAACTGCGTCTAGTGAGGAAGGATTGCCGATTTCACAAACACCACAAGCCAATCTTAAGCAGTTCAAGTCAGCGAATGCCTACAGGATGTGAATGTAAACTTGAATAGGCTTTACGGCTGAGTTCCGTCCGCTGAACCACCCACGGCCCCGCACGCTGCGCTGCTACTCCGTCAAGCGTGGTTACTAGCTTCCGAACTGGTCACGGCCGAAAGGATCTGATTGAATGATCCCGGCATTATGTAGTTGAGATTTGTCGGGCTAAAGTTTTGTTCCATAGCCCGTCGTCTAAGGCAAAATGGAGTAAAGGTGACATGGAGTTAGTAACCAGTTGTTCCATACTCATAGTAGGCACGCCCATAAGCACCCTATTTTTAGGGAGCAAACTTGAGACGCCACCAATGCAAAAGTCCATCCCGTCATTGGATCTTGTAATACCACGTTTAGTATTTAAACTAGGTGTTGCTAGTAATGACCAACCTATTCACTACATTTCTGTATTCATAGACCTGAAATTTCTGACTAAAGCGGCCAAATGTCACTCCCGGATATTTTGTTTCCTTGAATCCAACTATTTTGCTGGTCGCGTCGCCAAGGTTAAGCTTTGCGAGTACTGTAGCTGAACATCTCGTTGGAGGGAACGGAATTCTTCTCCCTCATCTTGCTGGCCGATTCAAGCCCAAGAACTGGTACACGATATTCCACCCGGTCGGCCTCTGATTCATCACTCCCAACTTTGTATGGAAATGGCAAATACTCTGGGAGCAAGCCAAGCTGTCGCAATAGCCCAGCCTGGTCCCATGCAATGTGCTCATGGTACAGCCGGTCCCCACGAATATTGACGACTGCGGTCATTGGAACTTCTGCCTTTTTATAGGTCGGAGGGACTCCAGGTAGCCTGAAAATGTTAGAAAATGTTGGAAATGATTCGAGTAGGACAGCGCTTCGTGGGCTTGGGCACTTACAACCAGTCAATCTCTCGGTCATGCGTAAATTTGAATATAAACTCGTCAACGATGCGGTCGATTCCGATGGTTCTGCTGATGAGCTCATTTTCTGTATCTGTCGAGTTTTGGAAGATGAAATGCTCCCGATAGAATTTTGTGAGATTTGAACGTCCAATACCGCCTGTCAACTACATGGCGGTGTCAGCAGTCTGCTACACGGCGCAAATGCGACGCTACTTACTGTTGGAATATGATTCACGTATGGTTCCTGAACCATTGTGCTCATGGTGTGCTCTGGCGAGCGGTCAGTGAACTCATAGTGAGTGTGTTCTTCCCAGATGGTCTCGAGGTCAAAGTAGGGACCCTTCAACAGTGGCTTCAGGAATGACAAGCTTCGAGAGTGGGATACTGATTCGGCTGCGTAGTTGAAGTGTTCGTGGAGCGGGAGAGCAAATTGGTGGCTTTTCACCGCTGGGTAGTGATATGATTTGGCAGATTCCCGTTTTTGTTCAGGCGTCTCCCCGTTTTTTCCTGCCAAGTGTTGTAGAATTGGGAGTGACACGTTTGGCGAGTCTACCGTGTTGCTCGCATCCCCATAATTGACCACGGCCACAATTTTAGGGAATAATGTCAAAACTGGCTCTACAAGCTTCCACAAGGTCGGACTATAGACTGAAAATTGTTAATTTTTGTCTTCTTTTTTAAATTAAGATGATTTGGTCTACACACCAACCATGCCAATATCATGTTGCGAATCCCACCGGTCGCATCCTTCAAGGCCCTGCAGGGCAGACGACAAGGCAGCCTCCGATGGTTCAGACTGAAGAGCACATGCCTGGATTTCAGCGACAACATAACCCTCTTCGGCCCATTTTAAGCTCGGCCACGGGGCGCCGTCTGATATCAGCAGCTGAGAAGTGGAATCTGGGACCAGTGTTATGAGACCTGGCCCATGTCCGGCTCGTGAGAGTGCTGGAATCACATTGATCCCTTGTCGAATTTCCTTCAGCTCCAGGACAGGCAATGCTGGTGCAGGATCTGTGCTAGGCGCAAACATTATCGCGGTATGGGACGGAAATGTAGTTGGTGCTGTAGAAAGTTGGTACACGTTCGGTTGTAGATTCTGCCATTGAAGACTACCACGAACGGAACCCCGCCATATTCATGTCTCCTTGCTTATACTCTTGGCACTGTGATGAGCTGGCGGGCGCCGGGTGAGGTCCGGAAAGCCACTGTGGGTTGACCTCGCTCCGCTGCAATTGACCGAAACCGCTGCTAAAATCAACTAACTCGACGGTTAGTGCAGCACTAACAGAGCGGCGAACGAGGAGGAAACAAGTATTTGATTGAACGAAGACTATTGGCCTTGATTCGGGTCCATGGCAGCATAAGGTCGTGAATACATTATGTAAATAGCACGGTAGTGGCATTCTAAACCGTCACAATACGGAGCATCCATTAAAGGAATTATCTCAGCTGTGCGCCAGGTCGAGAAATAGAATTAAGTCAAGGTTATTTTAAGCGTCTAATCTTCACCCATTTCAACCTGTCGCAGGATGGGCTTCATTGCTACAGTCAATAATTTCGTACAGGAATTCTGGTAGAGCAATGCAAATGTATTCATGCCGTATTTTCTACTGGATTGTCCACAATACCGGCACCTCCTCGTAACATCTTCAAGACTTGGCCCTTAATCTCAGTCAAGTCTTCGCGGGGGGGTATTGGCTGTTGTTGATACTCTTCCCCTCGAGCCAGAACAAACCTAGGACACTCGAATGACTTGAGATCCTCCAATGGGTTCCCGGCAAATGCGGCAAGGTCAGCGACCAAACCCTTCTCAATTCTCCCAGTAACACCCTCCAGCCCGCAGATTTTTGCCGCCCGTTCGGTGGCGGCAGCAATGATTTCTCGGTTAGAAAATCCAGCATCGGCCATTGCCAAGAGCCCGTCGGCGTATCTTTCAAAATGGCAGTGCCCGATGCCTGAGTCAGTCCCGACCACGATATTAACACCCGCCTTGCGAAGGGACGCCAAAACATCAATGACCGCTTCACGGGCATCCCATGGACAGAAGTAGTTGTCGTGGCTGCATGCCGTGTTCATCTACAATCAAGGCTATTAAAACCTGGCAGATACAAGACGAGAGGAATTTATGCAGACTTACAGTTGGGCAAACAGAAACATTGTTTGCTACCATTCTCTTTGCAATCTCGGGCTCAAACTCGGCCCTGCGATTTGTGGACAAGAACGAGCAGTGCTCTATGCAGTCGAACCTGGCTTCCACTGCTCTCGCAATCCCCTGTGTGCCGATGGCGTGGGTCGTAATGGGCAATCCGCACGCATGCGCCTCGTCCGACATGGCGTTCATCTCTTCCTGTGAATAGCGCGCCTCCCAGACGTGTGTACCGGGCGTCAAAAACCCACCCGTCGACATAACCTTGACAAGGTCTGCGCCGTCGGCCTTGTGCTTCCGAATCATTTGCCTGCACGCATCCACACCGATGCATTCGCCTCCCATGCTGCAGGCATGGCCACCGGGCACCGTAAGCGGCGCGTTGGCGCACTGGATGCGAGGGCCGGGAATCTCGTGCCGGGCGATTCGATCACGGATGGTGATGGCTGTGAGACCTCGGGATCCAAGGTCCCTTGCGCTGGTCACGCCGGCGTCCAGTAGTTTGGTAGCGTGCTTTGCCATGAGCGGAAGAAGGTCCTGGTCGCTCAATTCCACCTTTGTCGTACTCAACGCCGTAGGATCCAATTGGAGGTGAACCTGCCAAAGCGCTGTTAATTATCGTCGCATTGTTTCGACCATGGAATGAAGAAGGAATTACATGACAGTCGAAAAGCCCGGGCATCAGTGTCACATCCCCGAGGTCCTTGACGGTTATGCTGCTTTCCAAATCCGCACCGAGACTGTTCCAGGCTCCAGCGCTAACAATGGTCTCTCCCTCGATCAGAACGGCGCCATCCTCAATAATCTCCGCGGTACTGTTCACCAACAGACGCGCAGCTCGGTATGCAATCACCATGTTCAGTTGCAGTAAGGAAGTATATCTGCTGATGACTAGTGAGTGCAATTGGAAGACAAAGCGATTTATGGACGCCAGGTTGAGATGTTGCCTCCACTTGGGGGCGTTTCACAGTGTTCAAGAATGTCCGCTAACTAACGGACTTCGTACATGTCGCGAGCGGCTCGGCTCTCGGGCCGCTTTACAAATCGCGAAACATATTCCACTAAATGTTTCTCATTTGCCCCAGGTTTGCGGGGAATTGGTAGATATTGCACATCCCATTTTTATGAGCACAAATTACAACAAGGACAACTCTCCACTCTAGAGTGCAGGCCCTGGGAGCATTGCGCTGCGGCCATACAGCGGAGAGTATGGCACCCTGCGGATCTGACAGTCGGATCATATCCGTACTGCTTAGAGGATTCCTGTTTCCGATATCCTTTAGAAAGCCACGCCATAAACCACTACGGTTGCACCCAGCTCAAACCAACCACTCGTGCCAACCGCAGCCGATAAAGTGACTTCATCATGAGCTCAAAGATAGCGTCCGTAGGTTCTCACTGCGACTCTCACGGACCCTCAACCTTGGATATGAAATTTGGCATACTGAGTTTTAATAGATTGCCTATGGAGTCGGTACGCTCTGGATGACAGCGCCTCATGGTGGGCTAAACCGCCGGACAGTCGATGCAATTAAAACAGCCATTCACCTAGGGTTTACTGAAATAGATGGAGCACAGAGTATCTATCCTTGAGCGCCTTGAACATCTATTCACGCTGACTAGGTCCAGTGTATCACACAGAGATGGAGCTCGGCGCCGCTGTCCAAGAATCAGGTGTACCGCGCTCCGCGATAGCCGTTACAACCAAAACCATGGATCTGGACAATGTCGAAGCTTCTCTAGAGGCGAGCCTAAAAAGACTACAAATGGACTACGTTGATATGTAGGAAGCTTAAAAGTACATATTATGCTGGTGGAATGAGTTTCTAATACATGGCCAGCAGGTACCTCATTCACAGCCCGTTTGTCGCCAAATCCAAATCACATCTTCAATCGACCTGGAGCGGCATGGAGCGATGTGTCAAGCGAGGGCTCGCCAAGAAGATTGGCGTGTCAAGTTTCACTTCAGCGCATATCGACTCCATCTTGGAGACGGCCAGCATCAAGCCAGCAGTGAACCAGATAGAAATGCATCCATACCTCCAACAGCCCGAGCTTCTCACATACTTGAAGCAAAAAGAAATCCCGGTTCAGGGGTTTGCGGCCCTCACGTCTCTGACCAAAGTCAAAGGCGGACCGGCAGACGCACCGTGCCGGGCAGTGGCCGACAAGTACGGCGTGAGCCCAGCCGCAGTCCTGCTGCGTTGGGTAATTGACCAGGGAGCTACAGTGGTTAGTACTAGCTCACAGAAGGAGAGGTTAGCCAGTTACTTGACGGAATTGGCTAAATTTAAGCTTAATATGGAGGATGTGAGGCGAATTAGTGAACCTTCAAAAGCTAGATACTTTAGAGACTTTTTTGCTGAAGAGTTTTCCGCTTCTGAGAGGGGGGAGTAGACAGCGACCTTGCCCAACAAGTTTTAATAATCTATGACAAGGCTCTCAACCAGCAGACTGGGTCTCTACATAAATTCCCAATTATTCATTACCACCATCACTCCTGGTTCATTATGATAACCTTGATATGTTTTCTAGAATGCTGGGCCGCGAAAGCATCATTCGCTTTCGTAAGAGGGTACGTGGATGTAACAAGAGGCCTCAAGTCAACGACTTTCCGTGAGATGAGGCCTACAGCGTCGGCAAAGCAGCCAGGGGTGTAACGGCAAACGCCTGGGAGCAGCCAAATATTAGCTTTCGTGTAACGGAGCACCTGATGTTTCACTAACCTGTAATCGTGACTTCTTTGGCCGTTACGTCGGTAAATGGAATGTGCGACAGACGGTCACCAAGGCCAGCTTGAACTACGTTTCCTCCTGCCTTTACCATGGAGACTGCCATTTGCGCGGCGCTCTCTGAACCGCAGGCCAGGACAACCACGTCGAAACCGTGTCCCACGCCCTGATCTGAAACAATTTTATTTGCGTATCTTTGAGTAAGCTCTTGGTCGTCTGTGCCAGCTTCCGTCAATTTTGGAGTGCAGATACCTGCATCAGCGCCGTACTTTTGAGCGAATTCAGCCCGTGATGCCTTTGTGTCCAACATGACAATCTTGCGCACACCATGCGCCCTAGCAACGGCAAGAATGAGCAGTCCGAGGGGGCCGCATCCGCTGTGAAAACCACTGTCAGGACACCTGTGCTCCTATGAGAAACCGGAGGCGGGCGGAACACTTACAAAATAGCCAGTGTCTGGCCAATATTGAACGCGGCTCTCCTGGACACCTGGACAGCAACTGCGAGTGGCTGAATGGCACCAGCTTCCTCCCACGAAACATTGTCCGGTATAGGAACTGTCAATGCTGCACGGCAAGTGTATAATTGGACCAATGAACCGTCTGTTGGGTCCAAACCGCAATACTTTAGGTTGGCACAAATATTAGGGCGTCCTTTCAAACAAAATTCGCAGCTACTTTGTGTGTCAGCACAGTATCTCAGCCTTAATGTGGCTTGGATTTAAAAAACCAGCAACATAAAAATCATGCGGCCAAGGATTGAAAACTCACTCCCTGCAGGGATCACCTGGCTCAATTGCCACTCTCTGTCCCACGAATCGGCCATGAACTTTGCTACCGACCTGTTCGATAACGCCTGAGGACTCATGTCCCAGTACAAGTTGTTTCGATACATTATCATTTTCCCAGTTACGACAGTCCGATCCGCACAGGCCTGTCGCCATGACTTTTACCAGTACCTCATCGTCGCCGGGAGCGACTATCGGCCGCTGCTGGATCTCAAGCTTACGCCGGCCCACCCACACCACAGCTCGATTTGACGTTGGAGAATACATAGGCATGGGGTGCATCTGAAATGACGGTATGCATCATCAACGAGACTCATCCGGCCATAAGCTGAGACAAATTGAAGTGTTGAGAATGGAAAAAATAACCCCGCCCTAGCTGAATGTCTGTGTCATATGTGAATGGGTAAAACTAGTGTGGAGCTGCGCCGGGCGTCCGAGGAAGTGTATCATCTTGCTTTGTACTTGGTTGCGCAAACATGGGCAACTGGCTGCCCATCTGTCTACTCCTATAGTACTCAATCATCTCCTCAAACTTGGTACTGAGGAGTATTTTCTGAAGGTATAGTACATGTGTATTAGCTCCTCCAAGGTAATTGGAATGTCGAAAGTCAATCCAATGCTAGACTGAGAGCTTCGGACCCCGGCCTGTCGGACCCCGGCCCGACGCGCTACAAGATTTCGTCTGTCTTGTTAATGTTGCGCGAAAAAGTAGCCAGCCACTGCCAAGGCTTGATTGTTATCCCATGTATACGTGATATTATCACTCCTGCCAGCCCAGTAATAAAATGGCAAACTCAAAAGAGACTGCACCATCAACATTGCCCATCTCCCGTTGGATGACGCGAAATACACACTACAGGGTGGTTTTCTTCAGTCTCGTTTAGTTTACCATATCCTCGAGTTCAAAAGGTATTCAGATGCGGTATTCTAAAGACGCGGCAATCTGGAGGGCGAAAAATCAAGAAATGTTTATTTTTATCTAACTAATAATTTATACACCATAGTTGCAAGCTACATCTCTCGCAAGTTCCTAAACGCCTGTCTATGGACACCTCTCCAAAACACTCCATGTTGTGTTGATGGCTATGAGTGGGTTGGGTGGTCCAGCAATTGGTACACCTCATAGACATCGGCTGTTTCAAAATTCCAGTTGCTGTCGGATCCAATCTTTTATACTAGCCACCCTCGCCTCAATTTCGGCATAGCCTCTATATATGTCCCTTGCGCTCTGTGACATCTGCTGGCCGACCAAGGCGTCGGAAAAGGAAACCCCGGCCCAAGCCGCAGCGCTGCTGGACAACTTGACTTCGCACCTTATACCAAAGGCCTCGACCGCTTCTCTGAGGGCATTCAGCATAATGCAGGAGCCCTCGTAAATCTGGTTGTACGATGTGTTTGATGACGGAAGCTCACCCAGGCACATTGTCGGTGCCAAGTTTACAGTCTGTCCAGCGCGCCGTCCCAGACTTTCGAGGTGGTGTTGGAAGTGATCCAAAACAATGACGTAGATGCGGATCAGTGTCAGGTAGCAGCTTAGGAGGATGAGAATACCCGGGGTCTCGGGGTTGGGCAACGGTGTGGCCGCCGTGTTGGTGCAGGACGATGAGTAGGAGCCGCTGTCAGACAGGAGCGAACTCGGCGTCAGCAAGCCAGTGCTGATCCGCGGACGGCTCCAGGATGCGAAATCTTGCTGTTGCTGTTCGAAATGACCATTTTCCTCCGACCTGGCTCTTTGGAGCTCTTTTGCTAGGCTGGCGAATTTCTGGGACAGGTGGACGACTCTCCCAATTGGATACCTATCGATACAGTCATGATCACAAGTCCCCCACCGCTGGTGCGGCATGTCTTCCATCGACTCGAGGTGATCTTCCAGATCAGATGCCAGGCTGAGCAGCATCCGTGTCGTCGTGGTGGTGGTGGTGGTCGAGCATTGGCCTGGTTGGACTGATGCTTGCTGATCGAATTCGATCGGACCGTCACCGGTACTGTTATTGTTGTCATCGCTGCCGGCCGTTGGCGGGAATGTAATGCCAAAGGAGTGAGGAGTGCCTCCCCCCTGATCAAGAAGCTGTTCTACGTTGAGAAAGACAGGCTCGGAGCCTTGGAATGAGTACATGTCACCAACTCCTCTGGTTTGTGTTTCTTGAAGTGACTCAGGTACCATTTCATTCGATATGCCGTCGTGAACCATCCAGCTTGGGTCAAACGTAAAGGTCTCGGATGATGAAGTTGACACCGCCACGTCTGATGTGGTTGTGTCTTGGTCATCACCATGGTTCACTCCTCGGTACGCCTCCGTTATAGTCTGTTCCTCACTCGATCGTGTTGCCCTGGAGGCGTCATGGTCATTTGGTGAGCCGCTCTTTGCAACTTCTCTGCTTTTTTTTGCAACGCCGTTTGATGATGCGGCCCCAGCCCAAGACCCTCGCTTAGGCCTACTTCTGCGGCCAAAGGTACACGGGACCTTGGCGCGATCACATCGCGTGCAGCTTCGCTGTGTGGATGGTGAATCATTGGAAGAGGGGACAGAGCATTTAAGTTTTTGGAGATGGCATCGATCGCAAGATGTCCGGATTGCGGGGATGATGTCGGAGGATTGGTGACGGCTCATGGTGGAATGGCGTACTATCGAAAAGGGAGTTTCCTTACACGTGAGATTGACAGAGGGTACGCGGGGATATTCAAGACATAGTCCACTGTGTTGAACGCCAAGGATTCGGCAAAAAAAGACATTACGTGGAATTGGGGCAAGAGAATATTTGTACAGCTGTTTTACATTGTACGCCCACCGTGCAGGTACTTTCAAGGAAGTCTGCCTGCATTGCCCTGATTCAGATCGAAACGCAAAAGAAGACATCATACATAATAATTACGCATTCAAAGCCTGAATTTCCGAATTCGCGGAGAAATGAGACATCGAGAGGGTTGCTCGTTCGACAGCCACAACGGCCATCGCGCTGCGGCCGTCGGGAATTTTCCGCTGGCGGCGCGTGGCTGAATTAATGGCCAGGAGTCTGTTGGAAACAGGAGTATCCCGTCTTTGAAGTCTTGTCTATCCATAAGTGTATAGTATACCGCAGTGTACTGTAGATCGGCATTGTGTTCGGACGAATAGCGAGCACGTGAGGAGGCACTGCATATACGTTCAAATACGCTGTGGGACGCCCGATGTGTATTACTGCAGATCTTGGCAGGGGCGTTGTATTCCACCGATTCGAGCTGATGTTTAATAAGAATGCAACCACGACGCTGTACGGGCTGCTTAATTGGGCAGGTAAAATTTGTTGAATTCACTCGGCACTTTTGAAGCTAAGTAATAATGAAGTGCGTAATCCCAACCCCGAGTAAGCCACCGACGTTACTGCAGTACAAATTCTAGAACGGAGCAGTCATTGTATCTATCGGGGAATTGGCGATTGAGACGGAAGCCAGCAGTTTCAGCCAGCACGCTGTGCATGGCTGCGTTGCGCCGTTTTCCGCCCACAAGCATGAACACAAAGTCCTGCGACACTCCATATGCATTGCGAACAGGCTGGAGGAGCTCCTCGACTACATAGACGCGAGTGTCAGGTGCAGCCGCCTCCCTGACGGACTGCCAAGACTTGATCACATCGGCATCGGCGAAATCGTTCAAGATCCGACGGAACTGGTATACGAGCGATCCGCGTGCATCTCTTGGCAGTGGCTCAAAGACGTTGCCAGGCACTAGCTTGAGACCGCGCAGGCTGTCATCCAAACTTTGCTCGGTCGCGTTGATGGATTTGGGCAAGTCCAGAACGGCGCATCTGTCGATCGGAATAAATTTGTTGTCGCCCACAATATCCTTTATCGCAAGTCCATTGCTTCCACCAATATCCACAAAGATCGGCCCGTCTCTGACCAGCGCGCCCTCCTGCTCCTGCATCCATGAAAAGTCGTACACACCCGTCATGGGAAACACTTTTCCCACGCGACCAACAAAGGCGTTGAATGCCTTGCTAAGCTCGGGCTCAGCGTCTAGAATTGAGTACACGTCCTTGTCTGGATGTCCCATCGCCAAGCCGAAAGGTGTGATGTCCGCCGTCTTTGGAGAAGCTAGCCCGTGCTGACCAAAGAACGTGGGAAGCTGAGCGACAGGGCGGAGGAGCATGTTGAAGATGTGAACGAGAAATCCAGAGGTCAGCTCGCCAGAACGATAAACTCGAGATTTATCCGTGTGAGCGACACGACCTGTTGACGACACTGCTAACATCTCGACCGCTGTAAGATAGGGCACAAGGCGTTCTAGCATTTCCTCCTTAGCGCCAGTCTTTACAGCTAGCTCAGACAGGGATATGTCGCCGTCTTCTGGAATCTCGTCAAAGACACGGAAGTCAATGCATGCCCTAAGAATTCCAATCTCCGTGACAGTTGTTAGATACCCCATTGCAGGGCCAAGTGCCTCTCGTAGTTGCGCATGCTTGGGAGCCTCATTCTCTGCGGCCATTGTGAGATGTCTTTGGCTGTTTTGCTTGTAGCTGTGGCGTTGTTCCTTGAAAGCCTAGTGAGGGTGGGTAATGTTCTCTATGAATAGAAAAGAATGATGTTACACTTAATGAAACATGGATTACTTGATACAATAGCGCTATTTATTTACAAAACAGCCAAGACTTTTTTGTCGCTATGGAAGGATGAGTCTGCGCTGTCACCATAGCCGTTACTGTTCGAGCTTCGGTGTTCTTCGGCCACCGTACGCTTGCTGCGTAAAGTTGGGAAACAGTCGCCGAAACAGACGTACAACAGTAAGAAAAGGCTCTGAATCAATTGAATCAATAAAATTCATAATTATTGCCCATAATCGCCATAAAGTGAGTATAATGAAGTGGAAGCACCGCGGTCCAAAGACTGGACAACCGTATTCAGGGCTTACAATATTATCATGCAATTTGTGGGGAGATAGCAAAAGAAACCAGAAGCTCAAGATGGCTTAGAACTCAAGAAAGAGTTAAATTAATTCAATTTTATTTTTCGAATCTTGAAATATAGAAAGAAAGAAGACAGTGTATCAGCTGGACTACTATTCATCCGGTCCTGAACATGCCGATAGAATTCATTCAAGGATCGGAAATTATAACGTAAAAAACATAAAGTAATATTTCTAGGATAAAACATTAAGATATTTAAAGAAACTGCGCCGTTCGAGTGGTCAGAAATCTTCCCTTTTTTTTTAAAAAAAATTATTGCTTCAGCTGTTGCTCTTATAACTGCACAGGAAACTTGTCGCGCAAATATTTGCCATACTTGTAGAATAGCACTGGAACAGGCAAAAATGCGGCAGCAATGAAGCCCAGCACACTGTTACCCCAGCCGAGTCCGAGCTGCTTATACAGAGGGTCTGCCGCCAACGCAAGAAACGCACCTGATCCGTTTCGAATCAAAGTAATGGCAGCGAGTGCAGATGCAGCTCCTTCTGGTCCAAACATATCCATCATATAAAGCTGCGCTGCGGACGTGACGCAAATGGTGCCAACTCCAATGAATGCGGTCCCGATCATGGGTACGATCCAATGCACATGATAATGAACCGACCATCCATACCAGAAAATACTAATGGGAATGCATGGTCCAGTCCACATCATCAGTAGCAGGCGTCGCTCGGGTCCTCCTTTTTGCTTCACAAGTCTGTCGCTGAGCTGAGAGAAGAGAATCACTCCAAGGGTGCATCCAAAGCCGAGACCCAGATAGGCCAAACCAGACACGCCAACGCTCCAATGGTACACGCCAGTAAAGACGGTCGGAAATGTTGCAAATAAGAGGTACGTCATGCCAAAAACGAATGCCAGATAGAGTCCAATTAGCATCACAATGGGTGACAAGAAAAGCATGCGAAGCGGCCGGACCAAGGCGCGCTCCAAGAGTTTTCGTGGTGGAACCTTGCCAGAGCCAGCTGCAACCAGCGCGTCATTTCCAGTCTCTTTGCGTAGGCTACCCGTCTTTTTCTGCAATATAATGGTCGTGTTTGTCTCCTTCATTGTGATGAATGCAACTGCCGTGACGACGACCGACTGCATGACCAGGATTAGTGATGCACGAGGAAGACGCGGGCTGGCAGAGAAGCTTTCACTTACAAGTATGAGTACCAAGTAAAAAGTCCAGCGCCAGTTCAACTCTTGTGTGACGAAACCACCGATGATGGGACCAATAACAGGTCCCAGTAACGGGCCAGCTGTGAACATGGCCGTGGCACCTCCGCGTTCCTCCTTCACCAGCAGGTCGGCAATGGTGCCTCCGCCACAAGTCAAGAAGGACGCTGCGCAGGTGCCACACAGGAAGCGAAATACAAGGAACATTGCTGCTCCAGTGCTGCGCGCGCAGCCAACGGTGAAGCAAATATAGAGAATACTTGTTACCCGGTATATGGGCAAACGGCCAACAAGCTCAGAGAGTGGCGCAAATACAAGCGGCCCGGCGGCAACACCTAGTGACGGCATTGTGACTGCAAGAGTCATGACAATGTTGCTTGAGATGCCAAATTCATCTACTAGCTGTTTTGCTCCAGGTGCAAACATGGTTGTTGCAATGTTACTGTCATGAAGGTGTTAATTGGGCAATACAACTTGATTATGTAGCAGGACATACGTGTAGAGGACGGATAAGCTGACCAGGCCAATGTTCAGCAGCTTCTTGTTCTTGGGCCAATTGCGGGGGTTGGCCTTGTCATCGGGTCCATCCCAATCGACAATGTTGGGATCGGATATGGTTCTCTCATATTTTTCAGGTTTCGCGGGTCCTGAATCCTTGTTATCGTCAACGCTCAGTCCAGATCCTTTGATGTCGGAGGAGGGTTGGCGGGAATCTGTCAGTGTCGCCGCTGCACTTTCCTGGCTCGCTTCTGCCATAATGACAGAGTCACTCTACATCAGAGTGCCTAAGGGCTGCCGGAGCGTTTTTTCGGCGGTATTGATCAGGAAATAAAATTGAAGGAACTGCGTTCTTGAAGTTGGAAATCCCTTTAAATATGAAGGCCTCAATATGAAGGCGTCACAAGTGTACTCGGAGATGAGATTGCGTAGGTTCCAGAGTTATTCACAAATCTGCCATGGAGCATGAAGTAGTTCCTATACATCAAATTTCATGACCATAAATTTGACAGATGCGCTATTAAACAACGTACCGCTCGACGACAAGTCCAACAGAGCGCAGGGGCTGGCTGCCACACAGCAGGCCTCACACGACACGCCCGCCCATAACCCCCGAATCCCGTAAATCGGAGTATTTCGTACCAAAGTATCGAATATGTACCTCTCGAATGATTATTTACTCGACTTGCGTCACCCCACCAGCTCAATCGCGTGGCAAGTTGCAATAATAAGCACGCCACATGCAGGCAGCGTAAGTGGCGTGAATAGCCTGGTACAGAAATCTCCGTCGATCTCGCCGCTGGCACCCGCCCCAGAGTGTCCTTGGCTATGTACATCATCCCTCGAGAGACTGGGTTTTTTTGCCGTACTGCCATCAAGAATTTTCAGTTCTCATGGTCGTGCGGAATGTAAAAGAAAAGCACATAGTTAAAGGACACTGTTGACTGTTCATCTCCAAGCCACAGTGAATCGGCCAGACAATATTCTGATCTATTACTTCGGCGCGGATGGCTCACCCGAGATCTTTGCAGGGCGGCACCATGCTAGTGCTGCCTCTTTCTTACCTAAAATTAAATGTTACCTTTAAGACAACCATTTATATTTCCTTAGCGTCCTATTATTAATAAGAATAGCTATGAATAATAGCCAGGGCTATAACGTCTTTACATATCCTCACACAAAATTAAACACAATGCATACCATCACAACCCAGAGTACAACCTATATTAGTGTCTTAGAACGTATTCTTCTTTACAAGCTGGGAAAAGAGTTTTAAGTGAGAGGTAAAGGTATATTGTTAAGACACCACAGTGAAAAGCGCTATTACCTGCTAATCATTGACCGGCGACAAAGAAGAGTAAATCACGCTACACGTGGCAGCAACGACGGCAGAGGCCGTCTCTAGTGAAACCAAGCATTGAAAATGAATGACCGAACAAACTCCCGCCTCCCCCATGTCAAATGTTCCAGCTTGGATGAAATAAATCTCCTGTAAGGGAGACCTCTAGAAGAGCGTCCTAGGTAGGTTACCCCAGTAGAGCTCAAGGCTAGTCTGTGCGTCGATGGCGGGCATGTTGAACTCGTTCTGGCATCGTGCTATGAGATGGGCCGCGTCGTTGTTGGTCCAGGTCGGATTGCCGAGGGTGAGCGAGCTGCCCTTGGGGTTGTAGCCGATGTTCAGCCCGCGGCTGCCGAAGAATACGTTCAGGTTCGCCCAGAACCCGGCGCTGTTGGTTTTCCGCCGCAGGAACTGGTAGGCGCAGGCGCTGCTGCCGCCCGTCTGGTACCGGATGGTCTCGCGCCGCTTGCCATCCGTGTAGGTCACGAAGAGGCCACACCTGGTATAGAAGGCCGTGTAGCAGAACAGGGCCGACACATCGTTGCCGACGATTCGGCTCTCCAGGTCTGCCTCCTCTAGGGCGGCGGTGGTGTTGGTGCTGTTGGCTGCGACGGCACCGTTGTCATTGTTGTCGTCAGGTTGGCCAACAGGGCTGGCGAGAGCGGTGCCAACGACGGCGGAGGCCACGCTGAGTGCCTTGATAATGGAAACGAGACGAGACGCATCGTGTTTTAACTTGTCAACTGGAGGAACAAGTGAAGAAATTGTAGGTTTATTGGTTTAATTGCGTACGTTTCTCGTGTCTAGTCTTGCAGAGAGGAAAAAAAGTGAAACTCAACAACTATTTGTATTCTAGACCTTGATATCGGTAGAAGCCGTTGCTGTACGTCAATTTACAGAACTCATGCGGTATAAAATTTTCTAAATTTTCCATTTGGAATCAAAACTGTTTCTGTTAGCGAGAAAACCTGACTCGTTCTACTCTGCGAAACTGAGAGACGTTCTAGCCGGCAGAGGCACACGCAACCCCAAATTATCCTTATAAACGTTGCCAGTATTTTCAATAGCCGCGACGAAATGGAGTATACGTAGTCTCCTTGTGGATAAGTGGCGTTGCGGTGTATAGTTTTGGGGCAAGGACGGCCGCAGAGACCGCAGGACGACGAAGCACAATTCCCGCAAAACAAAGGTTCTAGACGTGCTCCGCCACAAAGCGACTTGTTAAACTCTAATTCATGCATAATTGTATCTTAAAACCATAAATGGAAATCTGCAATAGATTCGCCGCAAGACAAGGCCTCCGCCACTCAAAGATGGCTTGGGGATGACAGGGACAAAGCCGAGGGTATCCAGCGGCCGAAAAACGGCTGACACCAACTTGCAAAACAGAAGTCTCCATTGGAATCTCTTTGCTAACTATTTGTTTCATCAAGCATTTCTTCATGTCCTGGCCATTACGATTTTGTGTGGAGGGCGATCCTGCACTCAGCGTACCAGTTGCAGATGGCTACGTTGATACATAACCATGGTTTTACTTGGTGACCAAAGAGGCAGAGGGAGAGAGGAGCATCCGCCTGACGGTCCATAAAGGGCCTGGAACCACCGTTGGCGCATCACTGGTGTATTGGCTGCTTTGATTGCGTTTTCCATAGTATAGCTGGCTTAGTTTAACCGGCGACCATCACCCGTGATGAGAGCCTAGTGATATTATTTACACCACACAATATCTTGGCACCTCTCTTAGCACATGTTGATTCAGCAAAACGGGTTGATATATATGTGCATGAGCCTCCATGAGGTCAAACGACCTGTCACTTTCATTCTTCGGCTCGTCTCTCACCCATGGCAGTGGAGTTTCTGAGAGGGCAAGTCGGAGAAGCAACCTGCAAATAAAGGGCCTTCCCCACACCTGTGACTGTGCAGGTAGTTTGATGTACATCGAGATGGGGGCCAAGTGGTACCTGTTTTCGGTGGATTACAAAATAAAATAAAATGGTGGCTCCAGGGAACAGCATCGAACACCTAGGGAAGTGTGTCCACTCCTCGGCAACATCAGACCGAAGGTAGCGTCCACTTACAGACTTCTTGTCGTAATGTGGAAAGCTTGGCGCCACAAGAGGGGCCGGTTCCAGTCGTTTGATGGTATAGATGGCGCAGGTTGTGGTACATAATTCCAGTGTGGCTATTCCGCACTCTTGCCAACAGCCCCATACATTATTGTTGCGCGGGGGATGTGGTTGTTAACTCAACAGGGGGGTCGGCATGGGCGCAGCCTGCACGTTTGCAGGTAAACCATGTATATAAATAGTAGAGGGATTTTTATTCTTAATCCACAGTCTTGGCGGCGGGGCGGGCAGCGGACGCTACTTGTTTGCGGGATCGTCGGCGGAGAGGCTCCAGCTGTCCTGCACGTCTTGTACGAATCGCAAGTGAGTCGTCTACCGCGATACTCTGCAAGACCTCTGCTAGGAAAGGCATGGGCACTACTTGTACGTTCATTTCAGACACTTGGCGAAGAACCAACAGGAGAAAGAGGAAGAAGAACAGCATCGAGACCGCAGCTCAGAACTGGTCTGTGCAGAAAGTGTACCAGGTCCTCACTTGCTTTACGAGCCTGTGGTTACAAGCAGAGAAGATATTGTAGCATCCATTCCAGCTCACCCTATAGCAGACCGAATGGTTGCTCGATACTTTAATGTCCACGGCGTAACACTGGGTTTGTTGTCCAAATTTTTATTCAATGTATTGTGTGAAAGTTCCCCTATTTAATAAGTTTCTAGCCGTTATACATAGTGTAGCATTCCTTCGTCAATGCAGATGGCGTTATGCGGAGAGGAAGTGCAGAAGTTTGATGAAGTCACCCTGAGTGTTTATCAAGAAACGCAACAAATAGCCCTCTGGTATACTATCCTATCCAAATACAATTATTCTGCTTACTCTCTTTCGCCTAGAATGTATGTTAAATTTTACCATCGTGTGCAGCACTGACCTCATGTCTGCCAGTGCATTTCACCCATTTACTCAAGCGCCAGCCATCTGACGAGCGGGTTGATCCATCCAAGCGGTCAGTCGTTTGATACTTGGATCTGCTGAGCCACAGCCTGCAAATGTTTCACTTTTATTTATTTATTTATATTTATTTCAACGCCCAATATACCGTTCACACACTGCGTATTCATTTATTTTAGACTGTACAAAGGCGCTGGTTTCTGTTGGCAAACGTGGCGTACAGCCAACTACATACACTGGACAGCCACAAGATCATAGACCCGGGAACGGCTTAATGTGCCCTGTACTGGACCCCTTGGGAGTGTCTGCCGCTGTTCAGGAACATCCGAATTTCCGCCGCCAGCCATCTTTCTTACATGGCTACCAGCTGATCTGCGTAACCACTTCCGTTATTATGCGGTACTCGGCAGCAGTGACGTTGACCCCACGTTTCGTCTTGTGCATGGGTTACTGCGCCGAGTTTACACGTAAAAAGCCTGTCGTTAACTTATTATAGCTGCGATCGTGGTGGAGATTCTAGTGCGACTTATAGAGTCGCGCCGAAAGACGCCGAAATGCTTTCCACAAGGGAACATTTGTTGAACAAATATCACGCAATGGCCACCAGAACGCGAATAGCCGAAATTATGCTCCTCTTTCAAAAGTGCGAAATTCTTTCATGAGGCTTCGTCAGACGCTGACCCGATATTGTCAACCAAGCCTGTAACTAGCTCTTCCGCCAATCATGGCTTCCACATACACGTCTGCGCTTCGAATAAGTGATTCGATCACTTCCGAGCAAATTTCAGAGGCAGATTTCATTCCCAATAGCGGCAATATTTATCCTAAATTTCCTGAAAAATTGAGAGACACCGCCGTGGAAGTATGGCTCTTTGATGCAATCGCGGCAGACGGGAGCTCAACAATCACCATCTCATTCTTGCGCGACATCGTTGCTGCACCCAAGGGCTTCCGCATCGGCTTCAACGCAAGCTGGCCAGACGGGAGCATCTGGGGCAGTCCCCTCATTTTTGCTGAGTCAATTATTACCTCAGAAGGGTCTGAAATTGGCAATGGAAAAGTCCTTGGCGTATGGAAAACGCAAGAGGACGGCAGCCAGGCCTCGTTCGAGATTGCAGCAGATCTTTCCTCGGTGAAGCTCATCTTTAATGTCCCAGGCAAGGTCAATGGAACTCTGACGCTCAAGTCATTGGGCTTTCCGTGCCTACCTGCGACAGAGAGGGAGGCCAAGGGTGCGCCCGACCTTTACTGGATGAGGCCTATTGCCATGGCGGAGGCTGAAGTTGACATGACATTTCACTTCGAGCCAGCTGCTGGTGAGGTTGTCAGTAAACCGCCGCAGCGCATGCTATTTGGACGCGAGCAGGGTGCGTTTGGTGGAGTGGATCGGTCATGGGAGTCCATGCCTTGGACAAAGGCTGTCACGGATTCGGTCTTCCTGCGAGCAAAGGTTGGGCCGTATGTAGTGCAAGTCTTGCGGCTCGTAGGCAGACCGGAGCACGGCTGTCCGCTTTCCGCAACTGCGAGACTCTACCAAGACGGAAAGCTGATCTGCGCCCCGGTTCACGTCTTCGGTCAAAAGACCTCGGACGAAGAAAAAGACTCCGTGGAGGTGGATAAACTCTTTGATGGCGACGGTGTTGCTGCGAAATACAAGCATAAGAATGTAGGGTACAAGATCACCTTCCGCAGTGGAGGGTCACAGTCTCGGCAGTGGGTGTTTGAGGCGCGACATAGCAGAGCTTGGTATGCTAAACCTACCAGTGCGCCCGGCCCAGATGGCACCGGAAGTTCAGGTTTTGTGGCCTCCGTCCGTGGTGGACCGAAAGAACAGGGAAAATCTGTTCAAGGCTGGGGTTACTTGGGCCAAGTGGAAATGCCCGTGTAGATGTTTCTACAGCGGGAGGCAAAGTGAAATGGCCAATTGGTTGTAGCTTGGTTCATACTTTATTTGTTCTGAATCACTCCCGGCCCTCGCTGTTGCATGGCTGAAAACGCAACACAGTGATAAGTAATCGAGAGTCTGAAGTAAGAGCCACTAGGATAGTTCAATAAATTTTATCTATAATCTTCAAAGCACAGTGCCTGCCAGAAACCTAATTATTGTTATTTCAAGTCTCTATGGCACCCCGGCAGACTTTATGACCCTTTTCTTTTATTTTCTTTTTGGAATCATCCGATAATACTCTATATCTGTCTGTAGGAACTTGGATATAAAACGCGGTTGGATGTTACAAGTACCAAAAATACGCCTTTTTCTCTAAGCTGTAAGTCAAGCGTAGATTTGTCGCCACGACGGCGATTGAGACACCGCTAGTGACATCATAAATCAGGGAAACTGGACCCTATAGGAAAGGGAAACCTCGTTTGTAAATTCGTTTAATTCAAGGTTATTCGCCCTGCTGCCACTGCCAATCATATCACCACAGGTCGGTGATGTTCGGTGGTCGTCGGCGACAAGTGAAGCGGAACCTGCCTGTGGGACGACGTAGGCCTTGGGACATTTGGCAGACGCAGGAAATGGGACAAGTATGTTATTTGACACTGCAGTAAATTATCTTCCTATTCTATTGAAGATCCACTCTCGCGGCTGAAAGACACCATCTGGAAACGTTGCAAGTTAAGCCACCCGACTTGCGATGGTTATGTAAAGGCGCCCCTAGCAGGTCCCTTGATTTCTTCGCAATTCAATTTTCTGGTTCAACACGGAAAACTCTTTTACCCTATCATCTAGAGTTATTATTCAATACAAGATAACATGGCTACTCATCATGAAAAGGAGCCAATTGCCGTTGTCGGCATGGCCTGCCAATTTCCTGGCGGCTCAGACAGCCCCTCAAAGCTCTGGGACTTATTGAAGTCACCACGAGATCTCTCCAAGAGAGTCCCAACCGATCGCTTTGACTCGACTGGTTTCTTCCACACTAATGGCTCACACCATGGCGCCACGGACTGCCGTGACGCTTATTTCATTGAAGGAGATGTAACCAAATTCGACAATGGATTCTTCAACATTCAACCAGGTGAAGCGGAGGCACTTGACCCTCAGCAGCGTATGTTGCTGGAAAGCGTATACGACTCTCTGTGAGTTTCACTGCTTGCACCGCACCATGTGAGACCTTCAATCTTCTAACATGAATTTTTTTAAAGATGCGCTGCCGGGTACACCATTGAGAACTTGCGCGGTTCAAGTACTGCAGTGTTTGTGGGACAAATGTGTGATGATTGGGCGCAACTTGGCAGCCGTGAGTGGGATCTGGTACCAACGTACAGCGCGACAGGCACCAGCCGTGCCGTTCTCTCCAACCGAGTCTCCTACTTCTTTGACTGGCACGGCCCTAGTATGACCATTGACACTGCGTGCTCTTCATCTCTTGTTGCCGTGCATCAAGGTGTGAACGCCATTCGTAGTGGCGAATGCCCAATTGCTATTGCAGCTGGCGTAAACTTGATTCTATCTCCTGGTACGTGCAATACTGCTGTCGCATGGAAATATTTTAAATATTGATAAGATTATTCAACTAATTCCTCTGGTGCAATAAAGGTATGTGGATTTCGGAAAGCAAGCTACATATGCTATCACCGACAGGTACTAGCAAGATGTGGGATGCGGCTGCAGATGGCTACGCGCGTGGTGAGGGTATTGCATCGGTTATTCTGAAGCCACTCAGTGCTGCATTGAAGGATGGCGATAATATTGAATGCATTATCCGCGAGACCGGTATCAACCAGGACGGTCGCACTGCTGGCCTTACCATGCCAAGCAACCTGGCGCAGGCAGATCTTATTCGAGACACCTATAAGCGGGCAGGGCTCGATATTAATGATCCCAGGGATCGTCCTCAATTCTTCCATGCTCATGGAACAGGTACACAGGCTGGGGACCCCCAGGAAGCCGAGGCCATATCTCGAGCTTTCTTTGGGGCTGAGACCGTTACTCGTGATCCGCTCTATGTTGGCTCCATCAAAACTGTCATTGGGTAGGTAGTCGCGTTGCGTTCAGATTGACAACTTACCAATGGCGACTAACTGGATTACAGTCATACTGAAGGCACAGCTGGCCTAGCTAGCTTGATTGGTACAGCGCTTGCTATGAAAAACGGCACCATAGCCCCAAACTTGCACTTTCATAACATCAGTGATCGTGTCGCTCCTTTCTACAAGTACCTGAAAGTGCCTTCAAAGGCATTACCATGGCCAGCTCCAGTTTCCGGTCAGCCTCGACGAGCCAGCATTAACAGTTTTGGTGAGTGATTATGAACCGTGACCAGGAGACTGTCAAATCTAACCGGACTTTAGGTTTTGGCGGAACAAACGCCCATGCCATCCTTGAGGGATATGAAAATGTGGCTGCGCACGAAGCGGGTGCAAAATCTTTCACTCCTCTCACTATTTCTGCACAATCACCATCGGCCTTACGAACTGTACTTTCAGATCTGCAGGCTTACCTAGCAAACAACCCCAGTACGGACTTGCGTGATATTGCACACACACTGCAAACTCGTCGTTCAACGTTCAATTTCCGCAAGCCAATCTCGGGAAGCACCACGGCTGACGTTATGAGCAAAATTGGAGATCTTCTTGGTGATGTAGCAGGGAGTAACGAGCTGAATACCCGATATTCCGATGTACGCAAACCTAGTATCCTGGGTGTCTTTACTGGTCAAGGTGCACAGTGGCCACGGATGGGTGCTAAGCTTATCGAGGCATCTCCCTTCGTCGCTAAAAGACTCGAGGAACTTGACGCTGCTTTGTCTTCACTTCCCAAAGCTGATCGTCCTGACTGGAAACTTACAGAGCAGCTCTTGGCTGACGCATCAACTTCACAACTTTCTCAAGCAGCCATTGCACAGCCACTTTGCACCGCCGTCCAGATTGTACTTGTTGATTTGATTAAAGCTGCTAACATTGAGCTTCGGGCTGTTATTGGCCATTCGTCTGGCGAAATTGGAGCGGCTTATGCCGCTGGTTTCCTGTCAGCCACCGATGCCATACGGATTGCGTATTTCCGTGGCGTCTATGCCAAGCTTGCTTGCTCTTCTTTTGATCAGAATAGCAAGGGTGCCATGATGGCCGCTAGTGCCTCTTATGAAGAGGCAGTAGAGATTTGTGAGATGGAGGAATTCCAAGGAAGAATCCAGGTCGCGGCACGCAACTCTTCCACGAGCGTGACTCTCTCAGGTGACGAAGATGCTATCAATGAGGTTGAAGTTATCTTCAAGGATGAGGGGAAGTTCGCACGCAAGCTGAAGGTTGACACAGCCTATCACTCACACCACATGCAAGCCTGCGCGGGCCCCTATCGTGCTGCACTTGAGAGGTGCAACATTATCATCCAACCTGGGAATAACACTACTTGGCTGTCAAGTGTTGTGGATAGCTGTGTCATGACAAAAGACATGGGCCAGGCACAATATTGGGTAGACAACATGACTGGCGCTGTACTTTTTGGTCCCGCAGTTGAAAATGCCTTCGCAGAATCCGGGCCATTTGACCTCTGCATTGAGTTCGGTCCCCACCCTGCTTTGAAGGGACCGTGCCTTAACACAATTGAGGAGCTGACTGGCGATAAGTTGCCTTATACCGGTCTTCTAGCGCGTCAGAAGGGTGACGTGGATGAGCTCTCTGCTGCGCTTGGTTTCGTGTGGACTAACCTCGGACCTAGTTCAGTAGACTTTGCTGGCTTTGAACATGTGATTTCTGGACTACAGGCTGGACGAAACTTTATTCCAGACTTGCCTCGATATCCATTCGATCACTCTCGATCGTTTTTCAACCTTTCGCGGTTCTCCGGCAGCCATCTAAACGCCCATTCACCAATACACCCTCTGCTGGGCCGTCGATGTGTGGAGACTGAGGCCGAAGATGAAGTGTCATGGCGAAATATCCTGCGATCTACAGAGATTAGCTGGCTCCAAGGACATGCGCTCCAGGGACAAGTTGTGTTCCCTGCCATGGGCTACCTTGCGATGGCCGTAGAGGCGGCGGCGGCGGTGGCCGGCCCAGACCGAAAACTTGGACTGATCAGCCTCGACAGTGTTTCCATTGGCCGTGCAATGGCATTCGCCGATGACAGTACTGGTATGGAGGCTAAAATCTCCATGAAGATTAGCAGCTTCACAGATGACGAGTTGAGTGGCCAGGTAATATGCCGGTCTGGCCTGCCTTTCGACAGCTCAGTGCCTCTCGCTGTCAACTTCAGCACCAACATTAAAGTTCAGTTCTTCGAGCCAGAGTCCAACGCGCTGCCCGTGGTTAAAGCTTTTGAATGTAACCTCACAGACGCTGAGCCTACGCGCCTGTATTCGCAATTCAACAAGCTTGGCTACAATTACAATGCTCCTTTCACGGGCGTGACGCGTATTCAACGCAGGAAGGGGTTTGCCACAGGTGAAATTGAAGACCTCTCTGGCGATAACTGGGAAGATCAACTCATTGTACACCCTGCCCTATTGGACAGTGCACTCCAGACTTCCTTTGCTGCTTACTGCCACCCCCAGGATGAGCGCTTCTGGACCCTTCATGTGCCAACAGGCATTCAATCTGTCATCATTAACCCCTACTTCACGGATCGTGGCCCTGGAAGACACCGAACCTTTCAATACCAATCCAGCTGTGAGGACAGACTGGAATCACCCCTCTTGGCTGACATTGACGTATTCGCTGGGAACGATAGCACAAATGCATTCGTGCAATTCGAATGTGTAAAGGTGCAGCCTTTTGCCCCGTCCGGCGCTGCGGACGATGCTTGCGTCTTCAGTCACTTTGAGTATAAGCTCGCCGAACCGGATGCCAGACTGGCAGTCATTGAGGACAAAGTGGATGTAGCCGAAGTCGAGACTACCTTCCAAAGTCTTGAGCGAGTTGGTTTCTATATCTTTCGCCGCGTGTCCGAGAGCATTACTTCTGCCGACTTGGAGTCGTCACTGCCGCATTTCAAACGCCTTCTGGACTTTAGTAATCGAACTGTTCGTCGTGTAGCTGAAGCGGACCATCCAACAGTGCCTAAAGAAGCTATTGATGACTCAAATGCCTACATAAGCTCCCTCGTTGCCAAGTACCATCATCGCGCCGACATGGCACTCCTTGAAGTCATAAGTGAACACCTTATTCCCGAAATGCGACGCAACGGCAGTATGATTGAACACATGCTCGAAAGTGGCCTTTTAGATCGCTTTTACGAAGAATGCTTCGAGGCTGCCAATGTGTGGATTTCACGCGTCATCAAGCAGATTTCTCATCGTTATCCGCGGATGCGACTCTTTGAGATTGGTGCTGGCACTGGTGGCGCGACTCGCTTCATCTTACCGCAACTTGGTGATGCATTTGCGAGCTATACATTCACCGATATTTCTGCCGGATTTTTAGAGCGAGCCAGCGACCGCTTCGCCACATATGCCGACAGGATGGTGTATAGGACCTACAATATGGAGAATCCGCCCTCAGACCAAGGGTTCGAAGAAGGCACCTACGACATTGTGCTGGCATCCAATGCTGTGCACGCAACTGGCAAGATTGAAGAAACAATTGCCAATGCCCGTAAGCTTTTACGTCCTGGTGGCTACATGGTGCTCCTGGAAATAATGGGCAACGACTTTCTTGGTATTGGTGCTGCCATGGGCGGTCTGCCTGGATGGTGGGCTGGCGCAGAAGCTGACCCAACGAGATGCGATGGGCCTTGCTTTACTGTAGACCAGTGGGATACGCTTGTCAAGCGGCACGGATTTAGTGGAGTTGATTCACATACTCCCCTGGACTCCAAGTCGCAGTGGTATGGTATCGTTGTTTGTCAAGCGGTCGATGACCGCATTGTCGCCCTGAATGAACCTCTCAGAGAACCTCGCATCGAGAAGGCTACGCCTCTCGGCAGTAACAATCTTGTTATTGTTGGTGGGCGTAGTGAGGCTGTTTCTAAACTTGTGGACAGTGCAGCTGAACAGCTTCTTTCTCGATACACCACAATCACTTACATCAAGACCCTGGAGGAGCTCATGACATCTCCCCAGACCCAAGGTAGCTCTGTTTTATCTCTTACAGAGCTTGATGAGCAATTCCTCGAGGTTAGAACTGAGTCGAAGCTGGCGGCACTCAAGACACTCTGGAGAAGCAGCGGCACTGTTATGTGGGTGACGCAGGGTGCCAGGGCTAAGAGCCCTTATTCTTCGTCCATGGTTGCTCTATCGAGAGTTATGCGCTTCGAACACCCTCACCTAACTATTCAAATTGTCGACTTTGACGAGTTTCCCAAGTCAGACGTTGTTGCAGCGTCACTTCTCCGTCTTGAACTATCCAAGAGGTGGGACCAGGAAGGTGTTAACATGTTAGCTACAATCGAGCCGGAACTCCATTACCAGGACGGCAGACTCTTCATTCCTCGCCTTTATGAGCACAAGGCCGCAAATAATAGGTTCAATACCTACCGCCGTACTGTCTTGAGCGAGATTAATCCTCAGGAGACGCCTGTTCTGCTGGAACCAACCATCGATGGAAGATCACTCAAGCCCTACGCCACATCGCCTTTGTGTCAGCCTCGCAGGGTCGACGAGCGCAGCAGCAAGAGCGTCTCTATTCAAGTTGAGCAGTCAATACTACAATCTGTAAAAGTTGGTGAAGCTGGTTACTTTACTCTCCTTGCTGGAACGGAGTCAGAGACTGGCGAGTTGCTCCTTGCTTTTGCTGACTGTCCTTTGGAGTCGGCCGTTACAGTACCTATTGAGTGGACATCTCGGGTCGCAGCACCATCAGTTACAAGCACCATGCTAGAGGAAATTGCAGCAAACTTGATCGCTAAGAGTATTAGTGCATCCAGACCTGGCTTCGGTTCTCTCGTGGTTCATGAAGCGAATTCTCTTATTCGGGATGCACTTGTCAAGGAGCTTGCCAACGATGGCACACAAGTCACGTTCACTTCTGCGAGCAACGACACTGCAAAGAATGATGCCCTAGTGTTCGTCCACGAGAATCTCCCGGCTCGGTTAGTAAAGAAGCTCCTGCCAAAGGATACATCTTTATTCATCGATCTATCGCCAGTTGAGATGAAGTTGATTAAAAAGTGTCTCCCTGCGAACACTCTCTGCGCCACTTTGACAGACTTTATTCGCCTGCAGCCTGTTGCTTCCTCTACCGCTGACATTGAAGATGCTGGAAAAGCCCTGAGACTGTCATATATTGCAGTCACAGGGCAAGGCTACGTATCGAAAGCCTCTGGGCCACCACAAGTCATCTCACTCAACAAAGTTGGCGAGCATAGGGCTCTTGAAGGTCAATTGAGCATTGTTGACTGGAAGGTCAAGTCTGTGGAAGTGTCTTTGCGGCCAATTGACCACGGTACCATATTCCGTGCGGACGGCACTTACCTCCTCCTTGGCTTGTCCGGTGAGCTTGGCCAGTCGATCTGTCGGTGGATGGTGGCACACGGAGCACGAAATGTCGTTCTTAGTAGTCGATCGCCAAGGGTTGACCCTCGATACATCGAAGAAATGGCCGCCCAGGGCGCAACTGTCAAGCCTATGGCAATCGATATCACCAAAAGGGAGTCGCTTCGCACAAGCTACGACACTATCCGCCGCGAGATGCCTACCGTCGTTGGCGTTGCTAATGGTGCAATGATTCTCGAAGATTGCATGTTTGATGATGTGGAGTTTGCTTCGCTAGAAAGGACAATGCCACCCAAAGTCGAAGGTAGCCTCTATTTGGATGAGATATTCTATGATACGCCGTTGGACTTTTTTATCCTTTTCACTTCCCTCGCGCACGTTGGAGGCAACACTGGCCAGTCTACATATGTCATGGCAAACTTGTTCATGAATGCACTCGCGGCTCAACGGCGCGATATTCGAGGTGTGCCTGGATCTGATATGGCCATTGGTTGTGTCTCAGGTATGGGCTTCTTTGAGCGCTCTAATTTAGACAAGGATCACTTTACCAATCTTGGTTATCGCAACATGTCTGAGCAGGACCTGCACCAGCAGTTTGCGGAAGCCATTCTTGCGGGTCGACCTGACAACAAGAGTGCCTCTGAAGTTGTCGCTGGCATTCAGCCATACCACGATACTCCAAATGTCCAACCGCAGTTGCGAATGGATCCCCGATTCAAGCATTTCCTTCTTCAGGACCATGAGATGAGCGGTGCTGGTCAAGCCGATGGAAGCAGCCAGATGGTTAAACCGCGCGTCCGACTTGCCACCGTTAAGTCGCGCGACGAGGCGGTGGATGTTGTTCAGCAGGCATTTACCGACCGACTCAAACGCATCCTTCTCATGTCATCGGCTGAAACTATCGACAATATGGCGTCTCTGGTGGAACTTGGCGCCGACTCAATAATGGCTGTCGATGTGAGGACGTGGTTCCTGAAGGAGCTGGACGTCGATGTACCTGTTCTCAAGATCCTTGGCCCGGGAACGACGATCGCAGTGTTAGTTGAGCACATTGTCGACAAAGTTATGGAGGAAAATGCGGACTCTAGCAAAGTTGCCAGGGCTGGCAATGAAGAACCAAATAAAGCAGAAGTACGAACGCCAGCGATAGCTTCAAAGCCCATGACAAGCATCGATAGCGCAGAACAGTCTGAAGAGGACAATTCATCATACAGTCCCATAGACACAGCGAGTTCACCAATGTCGGGCACGCCAGCCGAGACCATTGAAGGAACACCGCTGGAAACTCCCATGGGGACTGACAAAGATATTCTCAGCCAACAGTCTCAGCTGTATATTAAGCTCCAGTCGCACCAGGAATTAACAAGCCAAAGTTGGCGCGAACGAGTTATTCAATCCGCCACAGAGCATTCGGAACAGATGACGTTTGGCCAGAGTCGATTTTGGACCCTCAACCACTACGTTGACGATCCAACAACGTTCAATATCGCATATTTGACCAGACTGACGGGCCAAATTCGAGTGGACGACCTGTCCAAAGCTTTTCACTCAGTCATACAACGCCATGAAGCATTGCGCACGCGTTTCTTCTGGTCCAAAGATGGAACCAATACGCCAACTCAGGGTATTCTGTCTAGACCACTCGCACGGCTTGAAACTGCCTCGGTTAGCTCGCCTGAGGAGGCATTCCAAGAACTGGACGCAATGCATAAGCACGTATGGGACCTCGGCGACTGGGCGCCCCTTCGCTTGCGGCTGTTATCCCTCTCAGATACCGAGCATTTCCTCATCATTGGATCTCATCACATTTCCATGGATGGCCATAGCTTTAGCGTATTAATGCTCGATATCCAGCAAGCTTATAATAGTCCTGGAAAGCGGATTAATACGTTAAACGAGGCCTCGCAAGCCCGATCCTTTGGGGCTCAACAGCACATGGCATATGAGAGTGGCAAGCTCAAGTCTTCCATCAATCATCATCGCAATATTATTCCGAAAGCCGCCTGTACTGGCCCGATTGAGCTGTTTTCGTTCGCTCGTACGCAAGTGCGCCTACCACTTGAACGTTACGATACGCACGTTGTAAAGACTCATTTGCCTCCCGAAGTTACCAGTAAAATGAAACAGCTTGCCAGAAGTCACCAGGCTACTGCTTTTCACGGCTACCTTGCAGCGCTCCAAGCCCTGGTTTTCCGGCATCTACCTGCCTCAACAACGGATAAGGTGTTCATCGGACTTGCAGATGCCAACAGACTGGACAGTAAATTCATGGGCAGCATCGGGAACTTCCTGAATGTACTTCCTGTACGTTTTGACCGCTCTGATAAGCAGTCATTCGGAAAAGCGATTGAGGCTGCTCGAGACAGAGCCTATGCCGCTCTAGAGCACTCTGATTTGCCATTCGACTTGCTTCTAGATGAGCTCGAGATTCCAAGGGTCAATTCATGGGCACCAATATTCCAAATATTTATGGATTATCGCCTAGTCGTCCAAGATCAAGCAAACAAAAACTGGATTGGGTGCAAGATTGGGCAAGAATCTTGGCATACGTCCAAGAGCGGATATGACGTGTGCTTGGAAATCATGGAAGGTAATGACGGAGCCATGGTTGCTATGCACGTGCAGAAGTCACTCTATGACCAATCAGCTGCTGAGCTTCTCCTGAATAGCTATGTAAATTTGTTGAAGCATGTGGTGGCACATGGAGACAAACTTGCTGTTCAGTCGCTGCCGAGATGGGACATGGAAGATGTCAAGCGAGACCTCAATATTGGAAATGGTACGTTAGCTGGAGAATTTTGCCTCAACACAAAACGCTAATAATTTTCGTAAAAAATCAGGATCCAAGTTGGTACAGAAGTGGCCCGCAACCACAGCTCACCGCATCGATCAGGTTATTGCGGAGAATCCAAACTCACCAGCACTGAAGGATGGATACGGTCGCTCCCTTACCTACTTGGAGATGGACCAACGAATCGAAAGCATTGCAAGCTCTCTTCGCCAAATGTTGCCCATGAGCAATGGACAGTCCATTGTGGGCGTGTTCCAAATGCCCTCAGCAGACTGGATATGTTCGCTGCTTGCCATACTGCGCATCGGCGCAGTGTACATGCCTCTAGATCTGCGTAATGGAACCCCGCGACTAAGGAGCAACATTGAGGCTGCCCAACCTGCCGCTATCCTAATGGATGCCGAAACAGCCAGCCAGGTCAACGAAATCTGCGAGAATAAGAGTGTGGTTTTAATTGACGTATCACAGCTACCTAGATTGACAGATTCCGCGAGGTTGGAAACTGTAGCGTTACCTGACATGGCCGCATACATAATTTTTACTAGTGGTTCGACAGGCACTCCGAAGGGCATCGTCGTCAAGCACGCTGGCCTAAGCACAAACCTTGAAGGCTATCACACCGAGTGGTCTGTCGGAGCTATGGCAGATGTTGTGCTGCAGCAAACTGCTCTCAGTTTTGATGCTTCCCTCGTGCAAATATTCGCCGCATTGACTACTGGTGGCTCTCTGTTTGTTGTTCCGGCCGAGGCACGTGGCGATCCTGCAGAGGTGACGCGGATAATGGTCGAGAACGGGGTGACAATGACACAGGCCACTCCGTCCGAGTACGAGATGTGGTTCCGATTCGCTCCTGACACTCTCCACAAATGTAGCACATGGAAGGCCGCGTGGTTTGGTGGCGAACGCGCGGGTCCGTCGGTCCTCGACGGTTTCCGCAGAGCATGCAAAGCTATCCCAGACTTGAAAGTATTCACCAGTTATGGGCCGACGGAGTCAACCATATCAGCCATGAAGGGAGAAGCAAATGTTCGAAATCCGGATTTAAGAGTTCCTGTTCCGGGAAGGCCTCTTCCGAATTATACTGTGTACATTGTCGATGATGCCATGCAGCCGCTTCCCAATGGTGCACCCGGCGAAATCGTGATCGGCGGCCCTGCCGTCGGTTCTAACGAATATTTGAACCAATTAGAGATGACTGAGAAATCATTTATCAAGGACACCCTGACTCAAAGATCTGACAAGGGCTGGACAAGAATGTACCGAACTGGTGACTACGGGAGACTCAGCTGCAACGGCTATCTTACTGTCGAGGGGCGTATCGCAGGCGACACACAGGTCAAACTACGTGGTCTACGTATCGAACTTGCAGAAATTGAAAGCGTTGTGGTTCAAGAATCGAATGGTGCAATTACCGACGTCATTGCGACACTGCGCGGGGAGGGACAGGATGCATTCCTTGCCGCTCATGTTGTCGTGGACCGCAAACTAGCGAGTGAACAGGAGCGTTGGGGAATTATTGAAAGACTTCGAGCACTCCTACCACTTCGCCTGCCGCCATATATGTGCCCGTCAGTTATTGTACCCCTTGAAAAGCTTCCTCTCACGCCGCACTACAAGGTTGATCGCAGAGCGGTGCAGGCTCTTGAGCTCCCCAAGATGGGAGACTCTGTACATCCACAATTCGAGAATCTAAACTCCACAGAAAGACGTCTTGCAAAGCTTTGGGAGAGGTTGCTTCCTCCTCTCAGTGGAGCGGCAGGATTTGGCCCTCGATCCGACTTTTTCCAGTCTGGGGGAAACTCCCTCCTCCTTGTCAAGCTACAAGTCGCCATTAGACAAGACTTCATTGATGCGCCAAAATTGAGCAAAATGATGAGCGCCTCAGAACTGTGTAGCATGGCTGCACTGTTGCAAGGTCATATTGGTAGTATTAATTGGGATAAAGAGATGGGGCTTGATGCAGAAGACAAGACCAAATGGCATCAAAAGATCTCCGACCCTGATCATGGACTATCAGTTCTTATCACTGGAGCTACTGGTTCTCTCGGACGCTGTGTCACTCGTCTTCTTGCAGAGGATGACCGCATCTCGCGTGTGGTATGCCTGGTTCGCCCAGTTGACGGGCGCGATATGGCCAATGTCTTCCCTGACATTCACAAAAAGGTTCAAGTTCTCTCTGCTGATTTGCCAACTATACCAGCAGATGATGAACTTGGAAATATTGACATTGTTCTACATTGCGCGGCTGATCGCAACTTCTGGGATGGTTACGAGGTCGTCAAGCCGGTCAACGTAGGCACTGCCAAGGCTCTTGCGAGACTTTGCCTTCGAACTGGAGCAAAACTTCATGTTATGAGCTCTGGCGGCGTCTGTAAATACGCATCCGACGAGAATGTTTCCTTGCCATGCCCAAGTCCTGGTGATGGATACATGGCATCAAAATGGGTGGCCGAAGGCTACTTTTCCAGCGTATCACGCGAGACTGGCCTTCAGATCACGGTTCATCGGCCGACTGAAGTAAATGAAGTCATGGTCAGTGCTGATAGCATGGCCAATACCGAAGCTGCAATGGCTTATAGCATGCTGTCGCTTTCGAAGGCGCTTGGTGTACGGCCAGGATTTTCAAGCTTTGGCGGCGTCATTGATTTGACCTCCGTGGGAAGAGTTGCCGAGGCAGTGACTCGAGCCACCGTTGCAGAGAGTACTAATCTCGGTATGAGAGTTGTCAATCACCCTGGCACAGAAAGGATGCGAACCGATGCTCTTGCAGCATGTGCTGAGGAAATGTTTGGCCAACACGAGAATCGCGAGCTTCTTAGCTTGCCGGTAGTGTCCGTTCTTCACTGGGTTGGGTTGTGCAAACGGGCTGGATTGTTTGAGTGGTTCTTTACATCACAGAATTTGACTGTCGAGGATGATAAGGGAAATAAGATTGAAACCAGGCGTTAGAGGTTCTCTTTAAATTGTGCTTTGCGCGTCAGATTTGATTGGTATGAGATGGCTTAACTACTTCCGCAAGAAATTGTATTTGGAGTTTTTTTTTCAGTATTAATGAAACTTGCGTCAAGATATAAGATTGTTCTACCGTTAGAATCTCAATTGTCTCATATTGAAAGTATCTCCCAGTAGCCTTGCAATGCAACTTGGAGCAGCAACGTTGGGAACAGTAAGGAACAGTCACCGATTCAATCAAGAAAAAATAAATCATATATGAAGAATATTCATTTTACATAGTGAACGAACTATATCTATATTCCACGGACCAGTTGACATGCTCAGTTGGGGAGAACAGTCCTATCAACGGCGGTGACGCCGGCTGCACACTCAATAGCACCCAACGCGAGAACATTCGAATCTTGCTGGCAGAGGATAAACCTCACCTGCAGAGTATTAATGGCCCAGTCTTGCAGCCTCTTGTTATTGTAAAGTCCCGCTATCCCCATGATTTTCCCATGCCGTCGACAAGCGTTGCTCACTGCCTTCAGGGCTGCGCAAAACCTGTCCGACTCAAACTTGCCAGGGATTCCCATGTCAGTAGTCAAGTCGATACATCCAACAAGAAGAACATCTACCCCCTCAACCGCGGCGATTGAGTCGACGTTTTTAATACTATCCTCTGCCTCGATCATGACGACAACTGATGACGCCGACGTATCGCATACGTCGACAATCTTGTACAACGGCGTGACACGCATATCCAAGACAGGTTGCTGTCCCCACATTGACCGCTTACCAGTAGGTGGAAACTTGCAGATATTCACTGCCGCCCTGGCATCTGCAGCTGTGTGAATATGTGGGAATATTATGCCCATGGCTCCAGCATCGAGAAGTTGCTGGACGAAGCCCATGCCGCACTGATAGGGAACGCGAGCAAATGGGGTTATACCACTCAAAAGCCCAGCACATGCAATGGCGCTGGCGTCCGCAATTGATAATGTAGAGTGCTCGAGGTCTATGAAAAGAGCATCGAATCCTGCATTTCTAGCAATCTGTACCACTAATGGGTTCGTAACGAACCTGACACCAAACGCCTAAAATACAATCAGTTCTATAAATGGCCATTTATTCTGAGAAGGGCTGTAAGAGGTATCTACCTTGCATAGACGGCCGGCAGAGGCCTTGGTGACCAACGTGTTATCGTGTAGAGGCATTGGATTGCAAAAGGAGGTTGTGCTAAAGCCGGATGCCTGCTATGTAGGGTCACAGATTGCTGCAGCGTATCTTTTTAGTTAAATGGATCTAGGGGCAACTGCAGAGGGGGAGTCGAACAAGGGGGGAAATTGGTAGCTAGACTTGGACCACCGTGCAGTTGGAGTTACATTGCGCCGAATTACCCCGTAAGACTGCAAGCCCGCCACGGCCGGGTATTGGCATAGACTGCCGAAGAGTCGCCTCTTTGGGGTCAGCGCGCATTTTACGATTTTACTTTTGCCACTGAATGGTTACAGTACTAAGGAATGCGGAGACAAATCGACATGAATGTATGTTATTGCTAAGCATCTACTTTCCATATCCAGCCAATAGTGTCCAAAAATGGCCCTACAATGTATAGGTCAATTTCTGACCAGAAACCTTCTTTGCGAGAATCTCTTCAAACCCTTCCAAAGCACCCGCGAGACCAGTATCACGCACCAGCTGAGCATGTGTACGAATCTTGCCTTCATCGAGCAGACGCTGAAGCGTTCGATTCCACGTGTCACAGAACTTCCTGGCGGCTGGGTTTGCTGGACGGCCGTGTGGCGCCGGCCAGGCAATCTCCTCTCCAATCAGTTCAGGGCCAAAAACCCAGTCCGCCTTGATGGCCGCTCTGGTAGAAGCGATAGCTTCGCTGTATGGGTCAAGCGCCACGTAACGTCCACCAGTTCGACGAATGAGGTCGTAGCACAGCTGTGTAGTTTCGAGTGTTGTGATGCAGTCGAGGGCGAGGCGCAAACCATTGCCAGTGTAGGCTTTGATATCAGCAGCAATTGTAGTTGAAGAGTGATCAAAGACGGCATCTGCGCCATATGACCGTACTAGGTCAAAGTTGCGCTCAGAGCACGTAGCCACGACACGGAAGCCGGCCATTTTTAGCAGCTGAATGGCACATGTACCCGTGGAGCTTGATCCTCCGCTGACAAGGACAATCATCTTCTTTGTGTTTGACCCGTCAAAGTTATTGATCTCGATCCTGGGGCCATCCAATTTGGGCGGTTTAAGATCACTATTGAGAGGCTCCAACGCCGGTCCAGCGGGGAGCCCCATGACGTGAAATAGAGCCCAGCCCATTGTATACCAGGCGTTGCCAATGCCAGCAGACTTTGCAAAGTCCCAGTCGTCGCGCATCTTCAGAACACATCGAGCTGGGGCAACGCTATGTTCGGCAAAAGCACCGATCCGAGGCCGCAGAGGATTCATACCCATAATGGCGGCAGTTACACGGTCGCCCACGCTGATGTCCCAGTCGCTCATTGCAGTCCGCCCGACATCAGTAACAATGCCAGCAAATTCGCACCCAGAGATGGCACCAGCCGTATGATACCCGCCAGTCATTTTAGTGTCGACTGGGTTCAGTGAAACAGCGCGAACGGAAATTGCGACTTGATCATCCTCGAGTGGCGATGGCGGGAGAGGCGCCGAATGAGAGAGAACAATGTCTCCGTCCGCACCGCCTACAATCGCGGTCTGAGTAGCGGTTGTAGCAGTGGTCATTGTATGCTACAGTTTTTGTTTCTTCGCCTTGGGCTAAATGTGTGATTAAGACTTGCGCAAGGCAGGGAATTATTTACGTGGCAATAAATAGCCCTGGGGTTAGCAGAACCCGTCAGTCTATTCTCCCGGGTTCTCCAAGTCTATTGAACAACTCGTTACACGGCACTTCTGGACTATGGCAGGTTTCGCCACAATTCTCACTCATGGCAGTTCCCTCTGACACGACCTGAGCTTTGAACGGATGAAGAGCATCATCATCGGTGGAGTTCGGCGCTCTTCGGCGAGCCAGCCACGCCGAAATCTACAATCGGCCGCGTACAAACATGGCCACCGGATATAAATTCGTCTTACTTTGAAAGGCAATTATTACATAGTAATTACGTCAGTAATACATATACTATTCCTTTTAGTGCGCTAAGCCTCCACAGCTCTCGCTTGCACCCGGTTGAAACACGCTGGATGTAAGTTTAGGCCCTCTGGTTAGCTAGCTGCCGCAACAAGTCCGGTTTGTTGAGTTTCCGGTGAAATTTGGTCTCAGTTTAAAGTCGCTAGTGAACAAGCTTGGCCATTTCATTATTCGGGATCAATTGGAACCTTTTATCTGGCACCATCAGACTCGATGTATGCAAACAGCTGATACCATTGCTTTATAAACTGGCTAGTAAGTTCGCAATGTCAAGCTCATTCGGTATCAGAAACTTGGATCAAGACTTTTAGCCCTCAGCAAGTAAAATAGCCCCCCCATTCGCTGGTACACTAGCACCATTTATCCATCCAGCATCTTCACTGGCTATAAAGGCCACAATTGTTGCAATTTCTTCTGGTTCTGCCAGTCGCTTTGCAACAGTGGCGTAATTCTCAAAAGCCTCGGTATAAGCTCTTGGGAGCCTTGCCAAAGCATTCGCCATTGCAGGAGTTCTGGTCGGCCCGACGCTGATCGAATTGATGGTGATATTTTTCTTTGCCGCTAGTGCTCCTGCCATGGATCTGGTTATACTATTTAGTGCTGCTTTACTAGCGCCATACACAATTCCTGGATCTTCAGCTGCCTGCTTTGCGGTTACGGAGCTCATGTTGATGATTCTGCCTCCTTCATGGGGCATATATGGAAGAACAGCCCTCGTTGTGAGGAGTGGTGCCCTCACATTAGCGTGGAAAAGGTTGTCAAAGTTTTTCTCCGTTACATCTAGAATAGGAATCAAGTGTTCAGATGTAGCACTATATCGTGATTAGCACTACCGTTTGTGTTGAGTTGTAGACTTGCTACTAACAGAGCCGCATTATTGATTAATATATGTATAATGTCAGTTTTTAAACCTTTCAAAGCATCACGTATGATTGCCTCTCCAACGCCGTCATCGAGGATATTCGCACGGATCGCAACCGCCTCAGCGCCACAAGCTCGGATTGAGGCAACAGCGTCTTTTGCGGCATCCTCATTGGCTGCATAGGTAATGGCAATCTGGATTGTTTTCAGCATTAATAGAAATCCGCTTTTCACTTTATCACATTACAATTTTTTTTCCAAGTTCAAGACGTACCCCTTTTGCCCCCCTGTGCGCAAGTAGCAAAGCAATGGAGAAGCCGATACCCCTGGATGCACCAGTAACAATTGCGTATTTGTTCTGGAACTGGTTTGCCATACCTGCCGTCAATCCGCCTGCTGTGAACTATGGCAAGGTACAAGGAATTTTATTGTGCAGAAGGTGAGCGCTTGTGTACAATGTGAGAAACGTTCTGAATGTCAATTCGAATTCTATCAGGAGAAGGCTTTTTAAACCTATGATCGGCTATGTGTTTGTACAGTAACAACTAAAGATATTTGACGGCCATTACGGCGTTTATGACTGTAAGTCCGACGAGTAATCCAGAACTAATCGGCGATGCCATGATGTCCGCTAGCACTCTGCATTCTAGCGGACTTGTGACAAATTCGATGTCTGCTCCTAGGTGGCTAATATAGAGGCTACTAGGTAAGTGTATTGTTATGTGGACTGCCCAATACTCATTTAATATTGTCCGTCTTCCACACTTTTAACCAATTGCCGTTAAATCTAGGCGGATGAATCGAGTTGGCTAAGGCGGTTGAAAGGCGGTCAGTTATTCGCCATCCTGATTAATCATCTTGTGTCATCAGATACTCAACTCCACTGTTTAAGATATCATGTTGGCGTTTGGCCCATACTTTCAGTGTAGCCAGACTGGCTACTGGTAAGACGAGCGAGCATATGAGGCAACCTTCCATCATGGTTCCAGCGGCCCCTGCACATGCTCATTGCCACCAAGTTGTCAATAGAGCTGTACTATAGTTGGAAGATGGCGTAATTAGGAGCATCTTATTAGCTACTGTGCAATTTATAGCTGTAGCGTTGCGCTTTAGTTAGGTAGAGAGAGCTATGGGATGTACCTTTGTACAAAGGTAGAAGGGAGCTGCATTAGAGTTAGCCGACAAGTTTGCGGACGAGTTTGCGGACGAGTTTGCGCACAAGTCAGCAATTAAGTTAGTAGAATATTTGTATTCTATTACTCCAACTACTTTGATTTTAGCTAGAGGTACTATAAAGTCCTGTAATTCCCTGATAAGAAAAGCTTTTAAAACTGTAATATTTCAAGTTATATTATTTAACTCCTATCATTAAAAGTATTCAATTCTTATTCAATATGAATATCAAAGCTATTCTTCTAGGGGCGTCAGCGCTATTTATTACACCCGCTGTTGGAAATTCCTGTGTAAGATTGCTTTGGTTTGTAAAGCCCTGTTATGGTGTAAAAATGCTCATATTAATCTACTTCATGGGCTAGCCCCCAGCACTTCGTACTGGGGGCTCACCACCTTTGTGACCACCCCACCTCTGTGACCACCTTGTCGCGACCTTCTGACTTCGAATTGAAATTAAAAAATAATAATAAATAGGAAAAATATATTTTCTAGCTCATTTTGTANNTACGGCTTCTTCGCTTCTCTGCTACTATCTGTTTTTTAAGTTCTGTATCTATCTGCTTTTGCTCTCGTTCCGCGGCTTTCTTCTCACGCTCAATGCGCTATTAGGCCTTCTAAAGCTCTTGTTGATCTCGCGATGCCGTCATTATACGCGCATTTTCAACAGAAATAACTCCTCTAGACTGAATATAGTAATTACGTCGATTTTTTTCCCTGTGACGTTTTTCTTGAGCTTTTTCTATCTCATTAAAGTGGTTAGAAAGCTCCTTAAACTTAACAACTAGCGCTGTGGCTCCCTTCTTTATTTTCTTGATCTTCGCGCCTAGGCGATGGATTTCATAGTAATCATCATCGTCTTCTCGAATTCGTTTTTCTGATCGCTTAATTGACTTAAAACTTTTTCTAAAATTTCTAGAATTTGATGGGGTACCTAGAATTGAGGAATTTAGCTCCTTAGAAAGCGCTCTATCTTCCTGATCAGAAAGATCCTCAATAGCTTCAGTTATAGGCGCTGACTCTAAAGCTGGGTGTAGGCGATCAATCTGGCGAAGGATAACCTGAGGATTTATAGGATAAATTCCTGTTATTTTGAAGGCCTTGATAATAGACGTTGTTTTGAGTGATTTGGCGCGTATCTCATTAATGACGGCTAGGAAATCCTCCTTCTGTATAGTGTCAATTCCATTCCGAACCATGTTATTAACGGCATTAGAATGCCAATGCTTCATAGGAGAGAATATCACTACATCTAGTGGCTGAAGAAGGTGTGTTAACTGTGGTGGAAGCCTGAAAGGAACGATATTATGCTTAAAGGCGTAGTTAACAAATTCTCTTGTGTGATGCGAACCACAGCCATCGATAATTAGAAGCCGCGTATCTCCTGAAGCCTTTGCCTTTGTATGCTTCTCAAAATGCTGTAGCCAGGATAGGCTCAATTGATCATTTGTATAGCCAGATTCTGATATACTAATAACGTAATTATTAGGCAGATTAGGCGTCTTAAACCACTTTAATTGGTGGACCTTTCTAGTAAGAATAATGAAGCCTGGAATATGCTCTCTAGTAGCCGATATAGACTCAACATAAGTGGCATATTCTATATTAGTTAGAATGCCTAATAAAGAAGCATTCTTATGCCTTAAAGTAACCACATAGTTACCTTTTAATGTACTAATTTGAAAGCCTGTTTTGTCTATGTTCTAGATAGCATCCTGGGTAATTCTGTAGTCCTGGATGACATTTTGAAGCTTTTGAAAGTATTTTTTAATAGGTTCTTTGCTTTTAGCCACTTGTCTATCCCGGCATTGAGTTTTCTGCTTCTGAATATGAAGGTTGTGGTGAGAAATGAAGCGGTCAACCTAGTTCTTTCCGACGGTCGGATTTTCAGTACTACCCTTAGGAAGCCGGCGCTTCATAATTCGGCAGGCAGCGGAAATAATGTAATTCTTTTATACAGAAAGATTAAGGTCATTAAGGCGCTTAATCATAGCTAAAAGCCCGGCTTCTTCACCTTCTAAAAGGTTGGCATTGAGGTGATGTTTACCGCTAGGCGCTGAAATTCCCTTTATACGGCGTCGGAGCTTTGATCGGTCAACGCCATATTCCTTTGCAACCATGCTAATTAGCAGGTCAGGATTTTCCTTAAGTTCTTGCAGGCATGAGGCGATGAAAATTTCGTCACTTATGTCGTCGTTTTCCATGATTTGCGGTGGCAATTACGCGTCGAAGTCAAAAGGTCGCGACAAGGTGGTCACGGAGGTGGGGTGGTCACGAAGGTGGTGAGCACCCACTACAGAATGTGGTGGGTATCACGCGTTATAGTTTAAAGCAAGTGACTGCGATGAATTCTCGGTGTGTCAATCAGCGCAACGGGATTGCACGACAATCAATCATGAATATATTCCATCACAGCAATGTGTCAATGTTCAAGCAACTCTTGGGGGTTACTGTCAAGTAACTTGCCATACTATTGCAGGAGGTGTTGTTTTTACACGGGGTTGTTAATAGCTTATAAGGACTAGGAAGTATTCGAACTGCTTATGCTCATTAAAGTTCAACATTGGTACGACAGGTTTAGTGAAAGCTTCAGTCGTTGTATGGAGTTCTCTTTAAGAGTTTAAGCTCGGCCGTCTGTTAGCGGGTTTCAGTCATTATCTATAAACTACTACAAACCAAGAATCTATCTATTAACTAAACTTCCTATTAGTAGTATAGAGCATGACACGGCGAAAAATATCAACCATTACCTCACAGTGCAAATTTAAGGGACAGTGGAGGCGCATCCTCGCAATGGAGACAGTCTCCTTTGCGTCGTACACTGACGGGATGGGGGATGGGGGATGGGGTGTAACATAACTTTGCCGTGATACAACATACGATATTATATTGTGTTGGCGCGAAAAACCCGCCCCGTCGGAAGGCTCAGAAGAGCCTTCTCCTAGGTCACGACCTGACTTACTTGCGCCCACGCAGCTCAAGTCCTGGTCTCAACTATGGTTTGAATAGTTGTCTCTTAGTGTAGTGAGAGTGAAGGGGGAGTCGCCGAACTTTGCAAAAAGCCAAAGCACAAAGCCAAATAGATATATGTAGTGGAGGCAAACAAGAAGTAGAACCTGGGGAGAGCCACTGTACCAGTATACGTGGGTCAATTGTATTAATTAACCTAAGCAATAGTTCGCTATTGAGAGTTGAAAGTTCTAATCTTGAAGATACCTACAAGTGCACTGTTCGAATAACCTGACTTGCTTTATAGCATACCCAAGAGTAACTTACGTCGATCAGCCATCGTCACAATGGCCGGACGCCGTGCCGAGACGACGGCCGCCCATTATCCAGCCTACAGAGTCAGGTTTTGACGGGACGGTCAGCACCATGCCGGCCAATGTGAACCAGACAGAGTATTAATGTCCTGTACTTTGGTAGATTTATCAGAAATGCGGCGCGATTTACAACGTGAAAGGGAACGAACACATCACAACGCAAAGCAGCGGGCTGGCCATATGGGATCGGGCGATCCGTCGTTCTCGGCTTATCAGCCGCCGGCGCAAAAACAGTCTATGTGACAGACATTAACCTGACGCGCTGTATAACTTCTCTTCAAGACGAAGTTAAACAAAGCGGCTCGCTCTGCATCGTTCATGTTGCACAGCTGGATGTGTCATATGATGAGCAGACAAGGACCGCAGTAGATGATAGCTTGTCTCACAGTCGGTTGGACTTTTACTTCGCTAATCCTGGCGTTGCGACTATAGGCTGCAAACAATAACAGGTACATGCCCAGTGAGATCAATAACCTCCAGGTTTTCCGAGTTAATAAAGTCATCCAGCGAGCTCGCTTCAGTTTTGGCTACCAGAGTCATTGATGCCATCCTTCGCGACTTTAAAGCTGAATATGGTGGTATGTGGGACTGGTCTGGCTTCCCTGATGCACGAACTGGAGCTTCCTACAAGAGGGATCGATCGGCGTGGCTGGTAATGCACTCTAACGAGATCTTGGTTTTTTCTACAATACCATAGCCGGAATTCTGTATACTGTCGGTATATAAGGCACCTACCACCGCGGGTTCCCGTTGCCGATTGCACTGAACCGGAGGGCTGCCACTGCTTTGCGCCGGGTTTGTGAGTTAGTCAACTCTTCCAAATTTCCAAAACAATGAAAAGACGTGAATCCTTTAGACAGAAAACAAGAAGAACAACAACAGAAACAATTAATTTTTAATCAATGATGCCATCGTATCTCTGACAACAGCCTACGGCCGAATAAGCAATATTCTTGAATTTCTAGCCGCCAGCAATCGTATATGCTGGCATTCTACTATGCCTGTTCATCCAGGAGCTACCTCTCAATCCACTTGTTCTTCCGTTGGATGTTTCGTACTTCTAGACCGCTCGTGCTCGCCAACTGTCTGGCGCTTATTGTCTCATTATGGCCAGACCAAGCAAGATTTAGATCCTAGCAAAAGGATCAGATCGCGCGGCGGCGACAGGACAAGACTCGCCGATATAGCTTGTAACAAGTTCTGCATTAGCCTGGTAGCAATAGACGTTTTTGTATGTTCCTGCAATCTCCTTTGGTGGCGTGTCGAACAGTAGCTGGTTATAAAGCGTCGCGCTGCCTATGGCCCATTTGGGATCTGCAAAGGTCTCGTTGAAGTACAATGATTGGCGTTGGCAGAGGCCTGTATCCAAAAGCTGTGGGTTGTTGAGGAGCGAGTGGAAGCTATGACTAGTGTACGGCGTTGTGGATGTGAGTGAGTATGTAAGATCGAATGCTGAAGCGACGACGCCAGGTCCAGAAACGGCATTTGGCACGAGGTATGGCTTCACTTGGAAGTTATACTGGCCGTTTGGCAGGCTCTGTACGGCGGCAGTGTCGGGTACAGTTTGCGCCGGCGCGATAACTGTGCCCTCAAACAGGGGAACGGCACCGACGAGGGAGGGAATTAGCGCCTGCAGATCCATGCCGTTGGTGCCGCCAATGTAGTAATTAACCGGAACATTGATGGGCGTCTTGCCGTCCTTGGTCACATCGGTAAAAGGAACAATGAGAGATCCCTGCATGAGTGCGGGTATTTGAAGAGGGACAAGGTTGAATGGTGTCATCCGAATATCATTCTGGTAGCCACCTTGAAGCAACAATGGATGCGTGCCTGAAGGGAAAGATGGAAGAATACTGGTCGGCACATCTAGAGCCTCATGTCCTGTTATTGTCTTTACCACGCCTTTAGGGATCGGAATAATGCAAAAGGTTGCGTTGATTGATGTCGTTCTATTGGCGGGGTTATAGATAGCAAGTGTATTTGGGCCAGCCTGGGCGTTCGTGATGGGCGCCAATGCTGCAATAGCAAGAGCGAAAGCGCGGTGAAGTCGGGTCATAGCTATCTATGTGTAGGCGATGTGGTCAATTTCACAAACAGGTGCAAACTGATCACTCAAAAGTCGCGGAGTTTGGCCATCGCTAGGATTAAATACTTCCAGCTGCCTTCATCATTTATACACCGGCAAATATTGATCCCAGCAAGTTGTCGCTCAGCGCGGCAAAGAACAAGCCTCCCATGTTCAGCTAATCATCTTTCAGCTGCCGAATGAATGCCAGAGATTCAAGGAAAGACACCCCGCGGCTTCATCCCGTGCTATCCTAGCTGCATGTATCAGTTGCGGGACAAACCAGACGCCTAGTTCTAGCCACTATGAGGACTACTTGGGACTGGACGAAATGAGTGGCGTTCGGGTCAAGATCTATCCGTCCCTAGTCTCATCAGCTGTAAGAAAGTGCGCTACAGCCGTCCATTGAAGTAGGGCATTCTTACATATTACCGCAGGGTCCACGTGCTGTGAACTTGCTTTTGCAGCGGTCCACAGAGTTATTTCCCACCACCGGTGTAGGCTCTACTATATTATTTAACTGTTACTTCATTGACTCAACAGGGGGTTCGGCCTAGGCGGAGCCTACATCTTTATAGGTAAACCACATAGTCATTTAAGGAGGTTACCTATGGCCACCTTATAAAGGGATTCCTTTATATACACCATAATAGCTAGGATTTCTAGTCATTTAACTATAATTATACTAGTTATAGTGAATTCCTATTCTACGTGATATTTATAGCGATACTGCACTGAACAATAGAGCCACAAGTATGACGATGGCTTATTAGTTACTCCCCCACTCCAGATAAAGTTGAGCGACAAGCAATAACTTAATAGCTAGAATCATCCGGGAAGCTAATTGGCCCAGGGGTACCAGTGCGAATCATGTAAGTCGTGTTCCCCATCAAGTTGTTCCAGGCCGCAATGTAACAGCCATTTAGTGCTACGGTCATGGGCTGCCCACGCTGGGTATCATGGTGAGAAGCTGGCCGCAAGGACTGATGGGCAAAAAATGACGGTCTCAGTAGGCGCTGGCGTGGATGGCTGTCACTGTTAAGCTGTCGCCGCAGGTGGATATCCACCTAGGTTACCATCTTTGAGTTGCCATCCTCATGAGGACATCCACCAACAACCCTATTCATGGAATGCTCTCCGTGGTAGGCGGGCGCTACTGGTGGGTGTCGACCACACCGGACATCCGCCAACAGCCACACGCCATCCGCCGGGCACGATAGCCTCTCCTATCCTAAATTATGAATACAATCCGTGCTTTGTCCTCCCTCGAGCCCCTCTGATCCAGCCTACAACTCAGTTACTACGGCAAACATCACGAACCTTCTAGTGATCACACCTCAGCCGACGTTTGCATGTCTCGTCCAGCTAGGGTTTTTGACCGCGCGCCTGATGTCGCCTGTACGCCTCTTGAGAACAGTGGCAGGACTCTATTCGTCCGCCAAAGCTAGTTGGGGTGGAAGAGCATGCCCTTGAGAGTTTGCACTGAGAATACGAGCTCCTATTTCGCTTTATCAGCAACAAGTACCTGCTTTTGACTGTTCCTCGGCGATTAGTCCTCGAGGATCACTCTCCATCTGTTGGTACGATCACGAAAGGATACTGGGCACAGTACTAAAAGAGGTGTCTCCTAGTAGTAATGTTGTAGTAACGTTTGATCAATTGAGGCTATCTATAGATGTGGGAGGAAGCCCTCCCCTATATACAGGAAGGCAGTAGCAAACAAAGTAAACATCAACACGAAGATCCCTCTTTTCCCCTTAGCTGCCGTGATGACCTTGTATCCAGGGCAGGCTGCCGTTGGTCACGGTGTTGACCGACGGAAACCTGCAGCAGAAGCCAGGAATCGCTGGACACGCTGCTTGACCTGAGTCAGCAGTTACAACAGGCCCAATAATTTATACATCTTAAAGGTCAATATGTAGTTTTCCTTGGCCTAGGGGTCTGCTGGACACCCGCAGCTGAAACCAACTTCCTCAGCCGGCTTATCAACAATAAGGTTAACGAATCCACGTGTGCCAGCACCACACCAGTTGACCTGGGATGAGTCTCTTCCTTCTAGGTCAGAGTAGGGGACAGATCTCTTACTTATCTTAAGTGCATCTGCCACCGACTGTACTGGAGCGTATTTCTGTCCTTGCTCAAGCCAGCTCTGCATGAGGAGTGTCGGACCAATGCTTTGAGGTGACCCTTGTGCGGTGATGGCAAGAGAGAAAAAGGTAAGCCTATCACTTATGATGCGAGCAGCAGCGCTGAACTCAGCATCCCAAGTATTTAGTCGAACCTGCAGAGCAAAGTCGTTGTCTCGTCCAAATTGAAGCAACTCAGATAAGATGGCCCTTGCCAAGTTAAACCCAGAGTTGTCGAAAGCTTGGATGACGCTTTCGGTCAATTGAAATACGAGGATAGCACGGGTAACGCCCTTGTCATCTCTGTAGATTTTGCCCACCTCTGTGATGGGATTAACACGCTTATCAAGCCCGGCAATTGGACTAATAACCCTGGTTGTAGGGTTAAATGTAGCGACTTCCTGGAACTCAGAGGGGCTCGGTGCTGTGACGGCGAGTCCAATAAGCGACAACTAGTATAGCATTAGAACCTCTATTATAACCAGATAGCTGGGTATACTGTACAAGAATATAGAATTTCATTTTTGCGTTGAGAATTGCCTGATTAAGGATGTGGTACGAACGTAGACTGTAATTAATAGAAAGTACTTTGGTAGGAATTTCTACCGATTTTATAGATTTTTTCAATCTATGTAGAGGAAATAGCTAACCAAATATTTCAGAGTAGTATGACTCGAGAGACTGTTTAGCTTCGGCATAACCCATATTCTCTACCGGCAAGTAGAGGAGCTGGCTGAACCGCCATAATGTGTTGGACGGATGAAGTAAATGAGATATCGGAGTGGTACAATACAATACTAGTTCTATACCCTGGCTCCGGTTCAAGAAATCCATCACTAGACCTTCCATTATGTAGTGGGTGCAGCGATGAGGCGCCGCCACTTCGGCAGCCGAGTACGAGTACTCCATAATTATCGCGCTGAGCGTCCAAGACCGTCTGGGTTGGGATGAGACTTTGGGCGGCCCTAAGTTGCCATGTCTAAAAAGACATTTATTCAGTGGCAAATACTTAATCTCCACTAACTAGTTAACAAGCAAAAAAAAGAAGAAGAAAAGAGGCACAAGTAGGTCCCTCCAGATCAATAAAACAGCAGTATAATATTGGTAAATGAATTCGGTAGTCCGCATAACACAGCTCATAACTACGCAAAACTAAAAGATCATGTCCAAGACATGGGGTTTCCCCTGGAAGATGAGTGGTACCACTCCGCCTCCATCAGCACTAACGGCACCACTACCGAAGAACCGCCTGGACAACGCAAAACAGGTGTAGCTGTTTTGCACCGTGGAGATCCGTCGACTGTCCTGGGCTTGGTGTAGACATGCAGCAGTTGGCGACCACCGCGACGCCATGGTCGTCTTGGAATTTCTGGGCCAGCAGCTTCAGATGGCGTATTAGCTAGTGAAGAGTATTACATAGTATAGTTATTCCTTTGGTTGGACAGCTCCTAAAAACTGACTCGACCAAACCATAGAATCAACAAGTTCTGGCGGCCACGCGCTTGGAGTAGGCACAAAATGCTCCGGCGCATCGTTACGATGCTCAGTCAAATTCGGTCCACCCAAAGCCGTGTCTTCATGATAGACGGGTAGCATCCCTGGCACAGTACTTGCTCTGCCACCCTGAGCTTCGCTGACCGGGAACGGCGCAGCGTTAATTTCGTTTTCTATTTTTTGGGCATGTATTAGCATGGGGAAGATTAAATTTAGAAGGGCTGTAACATACTCCATAGCTGGCCGTACTCCTTTAACCTCTCCATCATATCCCGCGCTATCCTGGCGCCGGTCGAGTTAGCGCTCAAAGCCTCAAATACCTTTAGGCACGTCTCTGCATCATCGCTGGTGCTAGCTGCATCCATGCCGTCCACTGCGCCCTCGCTGTGCTGTGCGAAAATGCTGGAGACTACCAGAATCGACCCGGCGAGTATTAGACACGAAATCATTTGCCACCAAGGAAAGTCTTGCACCAAATCTATCTCGTTTGAGATGGAGTGCAAAAGTCTTGCAGTTTCTCGCGCCTCCAATATGCAAATTCTCTCGTACATGGTCACCAGTGGCCAATTGATCTCCGCAAACGTTGCTTCTGTGTTATCGTCGAGATTGCGCAAAACGGGGTAACAAAGGTAGGGGCGATAAATCAGAGCTCGCAGGTGATGGTATTTGATGGCAAACATACTGCGCTGTCTAATTGTTAGCAGTGTGTGGCTGAGGGAGCGGCAGGAGCAGTTCTGTTACTCGCCTGGCGTTTAAAAACAAAGTCCTTCTCAAACGCATGACCCAAGTCAAACCTTAATGTTCTTGGAAGTGAGTATTTCCACTGAGAAAGCAGGCCATCAAGTTCTTTAGTCTTGACCAGCTCGGCCGCTAGATCAGACGTAGCCTTGGCGCTGCATTGCTCTCGCAGGACGTGGCTGATGATATCGGAGAAACCGATTAATGCAATGTGATAGTCACCAGTTGATGGCCCAGTGAAATTGACCGGCATACCATCGCCATCCCAATCAATGTCAGAGTCGCCAAGCCTAGCGGGCAGCGCAACACGGCAGTAATCTTCGTGGATGGCGGGGGGCAGTGATCGGAATGGTCCGGTAT
>FWCC01000129.1:0-196276 GCA_900169235.1 Zarea fungicola | reverse complement strand
ACTTACCCATCACACCCAGTACACCTGCATCGCACCACGGGACTGTAGCCGCTGAACAAATCACAACCAGTTACATGTTAGTAGCGGTGGCTGCCAGATGGGACCCATGGAAACTGGCAGCGGGAAGCTGGCTGACTTAGTACTATGTACCTAGGTACCTAGTACTAATGTACCATACTGGCCGGGAAGCTAGCGCTATAGCTGAGGTGGGTCTACCGTACAGTGCAGCATTGTACATAACATTGAACATGTCTGGCATTAAGTTGGTGTGGCGCTTTAAATGTAACTGGTGCTGCGCAATATCATTGAATTGATAAAGTAACCTTGCAATACTAAAACCATATCCCAATTCCTGTAGGCTGTAGCTACCTGAATAATACCCCGAAGCTTGTAAGACCAAGGCACCGCAACCTCCTCGCTACCCACGTCGTGATGCACATCCAGGCTGCGATCAAGTGGACTGGACAGGCATTGTTACTAGAAAGCACACGTTCATTTGGGGTTTGATGGCACGGCAGCTGAAGATGTTCCCGTTGCATGATTGAGCAGTTGGCTACTTTTATTCGAAAGGCGTTACTTGCTAGGCATGAGGGCATGTCTCTGTATGCAAGCACCGAATATGGAAGCCAAGCCCGCCGTACAGGAGTTCCATCACACAAAAACGGCTGCAAACCTCTAGATTGGTGCATGATTTCACCACCGATAGTTCGTCTTTTGTCTCGCATGAATGGTTTCTACCACATCCAACGGCGACCGCTGGGGCTGCGACTATTGTGGCTGTTTAATGTAGTGCTCATGGTAAAGATGGCGAATGTTTGGGGCCGCTGGTCGAGTTGCGTCACCATTTGCATCGTAAAAACAACCTACTTCAGAACAGAAATTGAAGCCATTAAAAGTACATCTGGGTAAATACACCTTTTATATCTTTAACATGTCCAAAAGGGGCTTTTTAAGAGTGCGTCTGGTTTTTTTTTAGCCGCGATGCGCCTAAATGAGTACCCTGTACTCATAATTATGCTAGTGCTGGTCAACCGTGGGCTGGACGAAGTAGACTCGTGAACGAGGTTTGTTTTTTTTCCTAGATTAAACACAGGTAAAAATATGTCTGGTCTGATGTATGCCTCTCTCGTTGTAGGTTTTGGTGTGTTCCTTTAAAATGTGATTACAGGACTGGCAAGGGCGGATCCGCCTCCCAATAGTACCAGCCGGGAGCAGCTGCGCCAAATCAATCAGCTTCTCTAACCAAGACGAGGAGAAGGGGGAAAAAAAACCGTTGAGTGAGATAATATGCGTTGGAAGTATCACTTTTGTCCATCTCAATCATTACATCAAACCCTCTATCTTGATACAGTAGCCTGAAGTCCCCCGTGCGAGTACTGAGATGATGGATCGATTCCAGTATCATTACGCGGTCTAAAAAAGCCAGCAGGACAACCCGCTTGTTGATAAAGTGCTAGTTCATACATCAGGGCCATAGCCTTGTGCTTCGATTAATACATGTCCTTTCTTTACATTGTTTGACCACTCGAGACCTTTTGCTCTTGATAGCCTTTAAAAAAACAAGATTTTACGTTTTGCCCTCCCTCGATCACCGGCGCAGTTCCAGCGAAACGACACAGCGCGTGAACAGGCCTTCACGTGGGTCGCCGCATCGGGCGTGACTAGTTCTCAGCCTCATTCAAATTATTAAGAAACGTTACTCTAGCAACTCGCCCTTATCATAGAAATAATCACTTCAGTGACCTATTTTGGCGGCCAAGCCCTCACATAATCGAGCTTTTACTGTCCCGTCACAGATATTACACATATATTCCTACGAGGCTATTTGTCTGGACTGTGATCTCGCTGTCTTGCAGTCTCAATATCACACTCAGAGCGCCTGTGAGATGAGATTCAACGCTTTAGCCTGCTGCCTCCTGTCGCTGCCTGCAGCATCTGCCTGGGGAAGTAGGTTTTGCCTAATCTCCAAGAAAATTGATAAGCAAAATAATAAAGCACGTCCGTCCGGATGCTAACGTACTTCGCTAGGCCTCGGCCACATCACCACTGCTTACGTAGCGGGACATTTCATTTCCAACACTACTGAATCCTACCTCAAAGATCTCCTGAAGCGCACTGATGACGACTATCTGGCGTCCATCGCCAGCTGGGCCGATTCTATCCGTTATACCAAATGGGGCCGGTTTACGAGCACCTTTCACTTCATCGACGCCCACGACAATCCACCTCACTCGTGTAACGTAGACCTTGAGCGCGACTGCAAAGGAACAGGCTGCGTAATATCGGCCCTTTCCAACTACACTGAGCAGGCGTTTGATAGATCCTTACCCGCCTGGCGCCGTGCGCAGGCCGCCAAGTTTGTCATACACTTTGTCGGCGACCTGCACCAGCCATTACACAACGAGGACGTCGCCAAGGGCGGCAACGGTATCCACGTGCTCTGGAATGGTCACGAGTACAACCTGCACCACGTATGGGACAGCTCTATCCTTGAGAAGTGGCTTGGTGGCTTGCGTGGCAAGCCGTACCCGTTGGCCAAGCGCTGGTCGGCGCAACTCATTCATGAGATTGCTGAAGGGAAATGGGCCGACGAGAGGGATGGCTGGGTAAAGCAAGTCAATCTGGCTGACGCAAACGGCACGGCATTGGCATGGTCGCGCGAGACAAACGCGTTTATTTGTTCACATGGTGCGTAAAGATTGACGTATTTTGGAGACTGCCCCCGCTAACAAAGAAAACAAGTGCTCCCACAAGGACCGAAGGCCATAGAAGGCCAGGAGCTAAGCGGCGAATATTATGAAGCAGCTGCACCCATCTTGGAGAAGCAAGTCGCTATTGCTGGCTATAGAATGGCTGTCTGGCTTGATGAGATTGCTGATGCATATCATGCGCAACAGGGCGTTGCTGACAGCAATGAGGACTCGCCGCAATTGGAACTGTAGCACAGTCTACTTTGGGCCCGTGCTAGATTGGATCTGGTAGTAGTAGTAGACGCTATAGATTCTTTTAATTTTGGGATGCGACTTCTGAATTGTGGCGCGCCTGAAACTCTGCGATCTCTCGGCCGGCCACGTATGAAGGTCGGCACGAATTTTGAGGCGGCACTACTATTATCACGAGTATTGTGGGAATGGAATCAGTTGACCCTAACGTCCTGTAAAGCCATTACTAGAATCGGACGAACCATTCTTACATAAATGCGGCCTGCATGGTATCAAGATGCCTGGTCGTCAAATCATGTCAGGTGTCCCATTCGTGCTGCCTTCTGTTTCAGAAAAGGTGCTCCGTCATCCGATATCTTGACTACGATGCCGCAAATGCCGTTTATCAAACTCGGAAAAAGTCATTGAAAACACGATGGAACCAGCATTAGTGCCAAATCAATGTCTTTTGTTCAGCCACTGGTGATCCTTGGTATCGTGGGGGAGGCCACTACGTTGCCCCCTGGCAACGTGCTACGCGGCAGAAAACCACCAAGTCGGAATCACGGCACAGAAGTGCATCTTTCGGGTGTAAGAAGTAACTATTTCCAGAACTACAAGGGTTGGCACTCGTCATTCACCTGGGGATTGTGTATACGGTGTTTAGATTGGATGGAATAGACAATTGGGCAAGGGTCAATTTCAGATGGCGACCTGAGACGAGAAGGGTGCATACTAATTGCGGATGTTTGGCTGTTTACTAGGCAGCTGCCCAGTTTGAACAGAGAAACGGGACTACTGGGTATAACATAGCAGGAATGGGCATGCATGTTTGTGTCGCGCCTTGGCTGTTTGCCCAGCCTCTACGGAGTTGTAGGCTGTTAGTCAATTAACATTGTTTGTTGAGCTTAGCCGGACGAGGAAACTTCAAAGGACAAGCAGCCCACAAATCAGACGACAGCGAGAACGGATGACGGATGAAAATACGAGAATTTTCAGCTCCAATAGTAGAACTAGTGGTAATAAATTTAATTAATTTCATCTTTGGCGCCAAGGCCCAAACAAAGTCAGTTTTGTTCAGACGTTTCGGCCGAACGATTTGTATGTAGATTGGGGGGGTAGTTGTTTGAGTATGTGTCTCGAGGCTCGCTTCACCTGTGTTAGAGCCTTGCCAGGTCCTGAACGCCTTGTGGGGTTCCTTTCAACGGCCAGGGCGACCAGCGAGGGAACCCCGGACCGATGGTGGTGCCCCATTGGCTGGAGCGCCTTGTGGCCCCGGACCAGGGGCTGCCGCACATCTGTGACACTCTACTACCTCAGACTTTGGATCCGTACCACGCAAACTTGCATGACGACTCGGTTGGAAAGGAGTGGCTATACGGCATTCATAACCTTAACCTAGTGGTAGCACCACAGGGCTAGTGGAGAGGGCTTAAGGCGGCGGCGGCGCTTCCTGCCCCGGCCCTTCTCACCTACAGCCATTGCAGCTATTGCTACCAATACGGAGTTGCGCCATGCTGGTTGAACAACCGCAATCGACCCTGGTCTTTGTCGCAGCCCATTTATTCGGCCTTGCATCTAACTCGGATATGATGCCAGCCATCCCGGAAAAGCTGCGACTTCTCCCGTTTGGAGCGACTGCGCGGATCCTTGCCCAATTTCGGCCGCTTCGCCCTGGTGGTCCCCTTGCCACCCCCAAGCACAGTTTCCAAATCTCATGATAGAAACCGAGTCTCCATATTTTGCACTTACACCAAACATGCAAGGCACGCAGACGTCAGTGGTTCCCTCAGCAGACATGTTCCCACCGTTGCCGGTTTTAGCTGCATATCGCAGGGGTTGGTCTACTACTACAATGCTGCCGGCCGTGTGTGCCGGTTGGAAGCCCCCCCTGCATTGATTCCATTCTACCAAAGTTCCGTCTCGTCCCTTGCCCAATCCCCTTCTCAGAGGAGGTTCTTAAAGGCACGGTCTTGGCATTCCCCTCCTCTCACCCCTTCCTTCATCACTTGTACGTTTTAAAGATTTCCCCTTCCTCCCAAGCTCTTGCGCTCGTTTCCCTTTTCTCTTTCTCTTCTTCATCCGCTGGCCGACTTTTTTCATTATTCTATTCTTCTCTGAGCGTGCTGGGCTGCTTTTGTCTTCGCGTTTCGTTCGTTCCTTTTAGATTACGTCGACGACTTAAACACCAACAACAACACGCTCGTTTGCAATCATCTTCGGTCTGGAACCATAGATTGTAACTTGGTGCGGCTCAGTTTACTTTCCCTTTTCTTTTCTTTTCTTCGCCATTTACAACCTCGAATTCATTTCGTCTCGTCTTCACTCTTATATCGACAATGCAGATCAAAACACTTCTTGTAGCCCTCATGGGCGCAGCCATGGTCGCCGACGCTGCACAGGTTCGCCGCTCTCCGTTCCAGCGCGCCATTGAGCGTCGTCAGAACGGCGGTAAGGGGAAGAACAATGGCAAGAACAACGGTGGTAATAACGGTGGTAATAACGGCGGCAACAACGGCGGCAATAATGGTGGCAATAATGGTGGCCGCACCCTGAACGACAACGCTGTTCAGCAAGGCTCGAATCAAAACGGCAACAACCCTGGCTCTGCCGAGCAGGCTGCTTCTGCCACGTTTGTCTTAACCTAATTCTTGCACTTCATCACACACAAAAAGCTAACTCAAAAATAGTGATCCTGACAACTTCATTAACTTTTGCTCTGGCAAGACCCTTACCAACGGTGCTCAAGTCCGCGGTGGCTCTTGCAATGGTATTGGTAGGTGCTTCTTGTTATGCAGAATATTCAGCTATTGTCTTTGATTTTCTAATCTTTAAAATTTACACAATAGTCATGGGCAATATTCCCGCTGCCACCAAGATGGTCTCCAGCGTCTTCGTCAATCCCAAGAACGGCGACAACATTGCTGCCAAGCAAGACTTTAATATTCAGGTCCAGATGATCAACTTTGCTCCCGGCTCCTTCACGAATGCCACCACAACCTACTACTCTGCCCCTCAAGATGTCAACGGTGACGGCGTCATCATCGGTCATACCCATGTTACTGTCCAGGACACTGGCAAGTCTCTCAACCCAACCACACCCCTCGACCCCCAGAAGTTTGCCTTTTTCAAGGGTATCAACGACGCCGGCAACGGCCGCGGCCTCTTGTCGGCCACAGTGACTGGTGGTCTTCCTCCTGGCAACTACCGTCTGTGCAGCATGTCTTCGTCCTCCAACCATCAGCCTGTTCTCATGCCTGTTGCCCAGCGTGGTGCTCAGGATGATTGTGTTCGTTTTACTGTTGGTGGTAACGGCGGCAACAACAACAATGGCGGCAACAATGCTAACAATGGCGGTAACAACAACAACAACAACGGTCAGGGCAACAATGGTGGCAAAGGCAACCAAGGCCAGGGAAACCAAGGCCAGGGCCAACAAGGCCAGGGCCAACAAGGCCAGGGCCAACAAGGCCAGGGCCAACAAGGCCAGGGCCAACAAGGCCAAGGTCAGCAAGGTGCTGGGGACAAGGGCGGCCTCGTCAACAATGGTGAAGTTGACAACGGTCAGCAGAATCAAAACGGTACTGCAACTCAAGGCAACCAGGGCCAGAAGGGCGAGAAGGGTCAAAAGGGCCAGAAGGGCCAGAAGGGTCAGGACGGACAGCAGGGTCAAAACGGCCAGCAAGGTCAAAACGGTCAGCAGGGTCAAGGTGGTCAGAAGGGTCAACAAGGCAACAAGGGACAGAGTGGTCAGAACGGACAGCAAGGTCAAAATGGTCAGCAGGGCCAAGGCGGTGAGCAAGCCAACAACGGCCAGAAGGGTCAGAATGGTGAGCAAGGACAGGATGGTCAGCAAGGACAGGATGGCCAGAAGGGTCAAAAGGGCCAGAAGGGCCAGAAGGGTCAAGATGGTCAACAAGCCGGCAACGGTCAGAAGGACCAAGCCGGCCAGAAAGGCCAAGCTGGTGGTGACAATGCCCAAGTCGGCCAGAAAGGCCAAGCTGGTGGTGAAAATGCCGAAGGTGGTCAGAATGCCGGTCAAGGCGACAACCAGCAAGCCCAGGCCGCTAGCAATGGCAAGGGTTCCCTTCGCAACAATAGTCAAACCACTTCCGCTACCGGTGACGCTGGTAAGGGCGGTGCCTCGAAGGCCGCTGCTCTCGGTGGTGTTGGCGCTCCGGCCATCACCCAGACCTCGGACCCTAACCGCCCCTTTGGCGTCATGGACAACACGTTCACGACCAAGCCTGACGCTGTTCAGCGTGCCTGCGAAATCCAGCGCACCGCGTGCCAGCAAGGTGCTCAATCCGGCTCTATGAAGGGTGTTAACGCGGCTGCTTGTGATGGCCAGTTTGGCACTTGCATCAAGGAGATGTCATGAGGCTGGGGCAATCATTACGAAATCCGCTTACTGCAAGATTTTTCAACTTGGTGGAAACCCAGCCGACTGGCTTTTTCATGATTGATTTTTTTGTGTACCTGTTTAGGAGTACGAAAAAATGAGTTGGCTGCACTATTTACTACTTTTTTATTATTATTTCTTATGTATTTTGCCACACCATGGTTTTCCTGCATCTGTTGGCAAATGGGATGCCAATCTGCTTGGATGAACTGGCTTTTAAGATCCCCAAGTATTGCAGGTTTTTCATCATGAATTGAATAGTTACCTTATCCTGTACCATCTGCTCAACATGTCTTGTTTGGCTCACTGTCTGTGAATGCCTGTTCCTCCCCCCTCCGCTATTTGCGGCCGGGATGGCCCATCGAATTTTCATGCACAGGATACCTTGCTCAAACACTGGCAAGGGCCTGAAACCTCGGTGTGCCTTTCTCTGTCAGCCGAAGAGTTTCACGGCAAGCTACTGTCAAGCAGGAGCTCTGAGATGCAATGCAATTAGGCCTCGTGTAGGCGTCTACTTTTGGCGCAAAATTGACGTTGGGTTTCCTCCGTCATTTGAAAACCACCAATTAATCATTTGAAGGCGTTTCAGAAAGTGAGTAGCGACTTCACGGGCGATGAACTGGCGAGGTTGCACCAGCCCAGAAAATGAAATAATTATTATATTAATATCTTGTTCTTGGTTGAATTGCTCTCTATTGCTTGCTACGTCTGTAATTGGAACTACTTTTTGTTTCTTGCGTACCTATGTCACCGCATGAGCGATCTGGCTGTGCACATGAGTAGAGTTTGGCAGCAGCTTGGAGGCCATTGACATTTTTAGAAAATCTACATCACGCCTCGTTATTGACGAAGTAAAAATTAATGAATTGTTGTCGCTGTCCCTTGTGTTGAATTTTCCCCGGGTATGTTTATATTGTATTAATGTACTGGAGTGCTGGTGAGCTGTTGCAAAGTCCCTCCATTTATTCTCGTCGCTCGCTCGTTTCTTCAATGTGTCTGGTGACGATTTTTTTGCGCCAACTCGATCCTGTCATGATCTTCTTGGCCTATAGATTCGTGATTTAGTCTCTTGCCGTCTGTATTGTTTGCTTTGGAGGAGCGCTCACCCGCAACCTTGAGGTGTGACGACGCCAAAGTAGCAGTCACCCAAGTTTTTTTGCACTATTTGGTCATCGCGAATTGGCGTAATCACGATGTCAGCACTTGCCATCGAACAAGTCCAAAGAAATATAGCGGTCGCCGATAGAAATTGCATCTTTCCTTACTTTGTCGGATGAGTTGCTGGAAATGCGCCAGTCGAGATTGGAGTACGAGTCGCTTTCGGCTTGTAGGATGCAGTTTTGAAAATAAGGAAATGAACTTGAACAGGCAATCTTCTCGGAGAAAATCGCGGTGGTTTTCCCCCCCCCCCCCTTCTTCTCTTCTCTTCTTGTCTTGCCAGGATAGTTTCTGCGACGAAAGTCGATACATGGGCTGTCTCCGCAATGTTTCAGCATACGGTTCGACCCCGGCGTCGAGATGTGCCTTTGCAGATGATACAAAGGGGGAAGTGGGGAGGGGGGAAGCTATTATCTTTTATAATAACTGTAGTAGAATATGTAATATGTTTTAATTTGTCTTTTTGCTATGTCTTCCGCTGTCTCCTATCATTTTCTTTTCATATTTGCAACTGTATTGAAATGCGGGTCAGGGACGGGTTGCTGTTGATGACTAATAATAACTATTTATTACTCTGCCTACCTAATAAATGGCTGGTTACCAGCTACCTACGAAGTCGATCCATGTAAACCTACCAGGCACGCGTGCAAGTACAATGTCAATAGAAGGTTCAACAGCGGGCTCAAGTATTAATTTAAAATCAAATAACTAGCCATGTTTTTACTTCCTCTCAAAATCACTGTTGAGCATGCCACCAACAGGCCATAAGTCTGGTGATGCTTGCCGGATTTTTCTGCTAACCAAAAATGACCCAATCTTAGCTGTCCGTTAGTTGTCCGTTAGCGTCCAAGGGTCCCAGCAACCGTGGGGTCGACCCCAGAAAATGGCGTCGCGACTGCTGTTCGCGTCCTGGCTCCCCGCTAAAGATGGCAAAAAGCTTCATCGCAGTCACAGATGATCAGGAAGCCTCGGCATTACCCGCCATTGATGACTATTGTTGAAGGTATCAGTGTTTCAACAGGCTACGTGCAGAGCAGATGTAAACAGCAAGTTCCCATGTCGACTTTATCGACTTTATCGAAGAATAAATCCAATCATATTCTTAAAGCACTCTTTGCAGGAAAGGGTCTTGTTGTGCGCCGCCATGTCTTGTCTTTTGGCTGACACCATGTGTACTTTGTACTGCAGGTAGATACCCTCTTTGAGGTACCTACCTGGACGGCATCGCAGTACAGAGGCTCTTTGGTAACTACACTCGCCCGCCCAAAGCAACTCTGTGCTACCCCAGTCAAATTAATGACCTTGGTGTGCCTCGGTGCCGGAAGCAGTTGGCCGCTGGCAGCTGCTCTGGGACGGTCGGAGTGGAACAAAATACAGTGACCATGCAGGTAAAGCTGACAACTACATGTCATTGTGATTGATTACGCTCGACCCTCTTCTCCCCCCAGATCTCTAATTCCCCTTTGACCTCTATTCCAAGATTTCGCCTGTTCGATTTTTTTCTTCTTCGCCGTCTTCTCGACCGCGTCACCGGCCACTCATCGCCTCCACTTCTCGACTACAACCGAGATCTCCTTCCGCACGTCCTTGAACAGCGCGACCCCGCTGCCAAACTCGTTTGGTCATTCTACCTAACTAGTACCGAGTTCATCGGCTCGACCGCTACAAATCCCGACCGCCTTCCAGTTCAATGCCATCGCCTTCGACCGCTTGCCAGTGTGCTCTCTTCGTGTGATTGAAAATAAAATGACCAAGCTCGATGAAGCAGACATTGAGAAGCTATTCTCTGGCGCACCCCAATACTTTGCCCGCAATGAGGGGCCCTTCATAGCCATCCCCAGCCCCTCGGTTGCATTCCCCTTTGACGAGGATCTCCAGATCCGTGACTTGACCGATCACTGCCAGATTGATGCAAAGGCCTGGAGCGGCGTCACCGCTCACCCCCATCTCACCAGAGATCTCAACAATGACGCCGCGGGGAAGCAGCAGGCGCGGCGTCGCAGCCGCTCCCACTTCTTTGTGCGCTGTCGCGAGCGCCCAAACATGCTGAGCCTCCAGGGTGTCGAAAAGGGCACCATGGGTTATCAGGCTGCCCTCGAGCTCGGCGTCAGCGATGCTCTCGAGGAGGAGCAGTTTGGCTTCGACAGCATCGGCAAGAAAGCCCGCGCCATTGTCGACGCACGCGAGCACATGCTCAGCAACGAGGGCTGGCTGCACCGCATCTCAGAGGCCGAGCTCTTGGGCCGTCTGCAACGTAACGGCGACACCTACATCAGCAACAATCTCAAGAACCGCCCTTCGTCCGAGTCCTATAATGACTTGTTTGGGAACTTTATGCGGCCCCGATATATTGCCCTCGACAAAAAGGACACCCACAGCCTGACAAACCAGATAGTAGCACTCCTCAAGTGTCTTGGGACTGCCAATGTCTGGATTGACTTGTCGCATGTTGAATGGCGTATCCGTCTTGGCCAGATTCTCTGGGGAGAACCTCACGGGGACCGGTTGAATGGCGACTCCAGCATACACAATATTGAATGCTCTGATGAAATGGCCGAGGAGAAGTACTGGCTTCTCCTACAGATTCTCATGGCTACTGAGCTGCTTATACGGCTCGATGCCGTCACACAAGGCGAAGAATACGGTGCCGGAGCTTTTCGCCCTATGGACGTTGTTCAGTTTGAGCGCGCTGCCACGTCCACTGTAAAGTGGTCTTTGCTGTTAGCCCGCAGCTGGCTCGATAATATTGAGATTGTCGCAGATGGCAAGCCTAGTAAAGAAGACGAGGAAGCCTCGGCTTCCATGGATGACCCCACCAAGGCAGTAGACACTACTTTTATGCAAAATGTCAAGGCCAAAAGTGTGAGCTGGCTTGCTGCCATTGGCAGCCGCATGTCGTTTAACCACGGCCATAATCACTATACACTAGCCTTCCCGTCAAGGCATTATGTTATCAAAGGAAGGAATGGCCAGCGCCAGGTTGACGGTCTGATTCACTTCGCCAAGAAACTCCGGTGGCCTGGAATCGATGACTATGAAGAGCGCATTTCAAGACATATGCGAGAGGCCGTCAGGGCAAAGCCGGATACTTCCATGTGTGACTGCGGTGATGTTCCTGTAGATCAAGCGGAAGAACCTAAAGATTACTTTGGCACCTGGGATGTTACATGCCAGCGAGGCAATCACAAAGAACGAGCGAGAGCCCGACGCCGACGGCTGGCGGCTGCTTTGCATCCATCAGGTTGGATGTCTAAATCGTACATTTTTGGACTTATGCTGCCAGGTGACGGTCTTTCCCACTTCCTTATGGCCACGCTGCTTGAAAACGATGAGGTTGCTATGAGTAAATTGGGCTCTTTCGCTAACCTATGTGGTGGATTTGTATACTCTGGTATGAGCTTTTGGAGTACGTCTTGCATCGTCGGCCGCGTGCTCGCTGCAGGGAAAGGATCTGCAGAATGCATGGGCTGGATATCGACAGATATTGTACCAATGGGTGTCAAAGACGGCTGGCTAAATATTGATGTCAAAGACGTTGCTGGTAAGTTTTCTTCTTCTTCCTCGGCATATCGCATGACGAATTGCTAACCTGTATAGATGACATTGCGAATCTGGGCAAGAAGTCTAGGATTTGGGCAAAGCGACGACTAGAGCGGGACTCTTCTATTCTCGGCGAGAGCACGGAAGAATCAGTATCGCCAGCTGACTTTACCATTCCTTGGGAGAATCGGTACAAGACCCAGCCGCCAAATGTATATGTTGACTTTGCTGCCTTGCAACTATCGGCGCCCTCCCTATCGCTTCATCCAACACCGCTTCCCGAAATCATGGTCACTCCTCGGCATGAGTCAGCCCCTGCTCCCGACATCTTCTCCCAACCCTCCTCTCTCACTTTTAGAGTCGGCATCGACGGTATACCCGACAGGCAACACATATTTTCGTTAACGTATGATGTCAATTTCGTCAATGCTCACCCTTGTGCCCCACCACGCGGCGTTCGCTTCATAAAGTCACCATCAAGCCCAACCATTCAGGAAATTGATGTATCAGGGAAAGCATCACTTGGTAGCACATCACGCTCCGTATATCGCATGGGTGGGTTTCAATAACTCCAAAGCAAAGAGTCCGTGATACAAATGGGACCATTTCTAACAAGATTACAGGTCATCCTCTACACAAGTCCTTCAACTACAAAGTCATGCACATCTCCGAGGTAATACAAAAGAAGCGTCTTACCCTACCAGAGCTCCTGGGTGCTGGCTACCCAGATGGGAGAGCCCCCGGTAATACAGTTTTGGTCATTGACTGCATGACACAAATTGTCGATATGCCGCAATCACCCGTTCTAGAGCGCCTAGTATCGCCGTCGAGCTCGCCACGAGCAGACCGCAAACATAGCTTCTCCTTCGCTACCAAGATGCACTATGAATCCCACAAGAGGCAATTCGGTTCTGACTTGGAGATTCTAGTTCGCAGTCTCTGCTCCGAACAGGGCTGGAACACCATCATCAGTCGACGCAAGAGAGGTTGTCTCGCCTGTGCCATCCGAGAGGCGGGTGCACTTGGCTACAGGGTCATTGTTCGAGTGGACTGAGTGATGACCCTGACGCCTAAAATAAAGAAAAAATTGTATAAATATTCTGATGAAGGAGCAGAATCTGCCATGAAAGCGATATGGCATATGTAATTTAAAATTTGATATAAAACAAGCCTGATTCCACTATATATTCAGTGGAAGAATCTACGTCGACTGGGAGACATATTTTGTTCGGTTTCTCGACCAACCCAGCTGGTGCTTGAAATGTATTCTTGGTATAATAGTAACTCCACTCCCAAAATTAAAGGCTTTGAATTCATATACGAAAGACATACTATAATATGTCAAATACTAAACTCGCATGAGCCCAGCGAACTATATTCAACTCCTATGCATTTTCTGAACAAAGCCAGCCGTTTTATAACAAGTCCCGATCTAAGCAAGTCTGGTTTGTCATAGGATAGGTTACTAGGTACCTACCAGTACCTACCTAGGTAGTTAGTCAACTATTGTACAGGTAGCAAGTACCTTCGTGCCTTGCACGAAGAGAGAGGTAACTCCGTATGTACGTATGGATTAATAAAAGTGGATCCGACCTCGCCTCACATTTCGACGGGTGTCTTCTCCAAAGTTACCACTACGCTAGGCCACCTTGGTCGCCCATACCACCTCAACCCAGACCTCCAGCCCACACATCTCTGTCCATCCCATCCCAATTCAACCCCATCCCCTTCCCATCTCCTCCAAGCAAACACAATGGCACCGACCAAGGATATGCGTCGTGCGGAACTAAGTGAGTCTTCGTCCTAGAGTCTTCTGATGAATACCGGCGAATCAGCGCATTGCGATCCACACTCCTCCCCGCGCAGCAGAGGATATAGGAGATGGAGCTGCTTTTCTGTCGCACTTGACGAGGTTCCTCGACAATGCGCCTGCTAACCCGTTTTAACAACCCCTCAGTCGTTCCGTACCAGGAGCCCAACACCAAAGGCGACAGCCCCGAGTTTGGCTCGACGCTGTCGTCGACGATGCCCATGGCCGCCATGTTTACGAGGAACAAGTTTGTGGGATGGGCCGGCGTTGTTTTCTCCATCCAGAACTGGCTTGGCGAGAGCGCTGAGACTAAGAAGAACGGTACTCCCGGCTACTTCAATGTCGGTCTCTCCGGTACGTCTAAATCTCTGCAGCGCACCATGTGCCGTCAACACTCATATCCTAATCTTGTCCTTCAGTCATGGCGCTTGGGGTCACATACATGCCTCTCTTCATGCCACCTCCCGTTCGGGCCCCTGCCGGTGCAGCAGCGGCTGCTTGAACATTGCGATATACTCGAACTAATTTACGTCCGGAAAACTTTGGGGGGTTTGAATGATGTTGGTCATGAATGTGGCTGGGATGAGTATGCGTAATGCTGGTATGCTCTCTGAGTATGCGGAAGGCGACCGCATGTGTAAAATACAACAGACAAAACTATAGCCAGCAGTTGTCAAAGAGGAAATAAACTGGCCATTGAAATTCTATGCAATGACATGAAATTTCAGTGTTTCTGCGCCAGTATCCCGAGTTCGACTCTATCTTGACCAACGCATTGATCGCGTCGTTCCTACGTATAACTCATGGCCTTATTATTCAAAGCAAGATTCTATCTTCGAGTCCAATTTCCACAACTCTTGCAGAAAGGATATTTTTGTTCGTTTGTTTGCTTCCATCGGGCGCTGATCCAGCAGACAACCGTGGGTGTATATGGACGTGCCGCCTGGGTTGCACCGACACCTGTCCGTCCCCTGTTTTGTGCCGTTTTACCATTTATCTAGCCTTTATGGCATAGGCGTGTCGTGAATGACGGTCAGCAAGTATTTTGGGTCTAGCACAATGACAATTTCATGTTTCTTGGTTCGTAATCGTAGGAGTCTTAGTTCGTCCTGTGTGCTGTCAGCGCTGTGGTCTCCTGCTTGTCCTATCATATGCACTGATGCAACGTACATCCTTGTCCATCTCTTCAACCATCTCACCCGAGTTATTAACAAAGTTCCAAATCATGGCCGCAAAGTCGTCGATGCCCTTGGAAGTGCTCTCCTCTGCCGTGGACGGTTCGTTCGAAAAGGACGCTGCGGTCGACGCCGTCCGTGACTTTGTTGTCCCCAACACTGAGACATCACCGCTCGTCTTCAGAATCGATCCACTCGCTCGGTCAATAACGATACTAGCCTTGACGCCGGGCTTCTTAGACAGGCGCGATAGCTTCTCGTCAAGGATGGCCCCGTTTCCCTGTGCAGGGTTAGTTGAAAGATTCACAAATCTATACTAGAGGTTTTTCCGTTTTCTATGTACAAAACATACATTGGCTACGTCGGCCATAATGGGATATTGTTGGCTGATATAGCAGCGTTTTATGCAGGGTTGAAGTTTTGTTCTGGCGAGGCGCAGGATCACAGGAGGCCAAATGAAGCTGCTGGAGTGGTGGGGATTGGTGGTCACAGTGACACTCCGCCGCCGCAGATGCCCAATTTTGCCTCGCGACACCGCCAAAATTTGCTGCCCCTCTACAATGCAAGACGACAATTCAAGCAAAAAGAGTTTAGCAGCTGATTACGTTGGTATTCCAACTGTGAAGACAATATAATTATATCTCCTTCGCTGATAAATTCTACAATATGGGCTCCAGCATGAAGAAGAAGAAGGAGAAGGCGAAGGACTTCCAGGTTAGCTACGGGGACCATTGGTCGCAAAAGTTCAAAGCTGACTGTCACAGAAAACGAAATTGAAGGTCGGCAAGGCCAAGGCCAAGGCCTCCAACTTTACAGATACTAGCTTCAAGTCCAAAGGTATGGTTTACGCGAGTGTTACAGTAACCGACCACTAACTGGTGCAGCAATTGTCATGGGCCAGCAGTCTCTCTCTACAGAAGCGCCAGACGTCATACAGCAGTTCAAGCACAACCTCTCCCTCGCCTCCTCCTCCCGTTCTGACAAGCAGCGCAAAGATGCCCTCTCCTACCTCACAAGCCAGCTTAATCTAGATTCCCCCGTCAACCCCGTTGGTACCGCCGCCGTAATTACCAAGCTGGTACCCCTCATTTCTGACAGCGCAACGGCTGTCCGGACACAGCTCCTCAAGCTACTACGCATCTTGCCAGCCGACCAAGTCAAGCCCGTGCTCGAGCACTCCATCATGTTTATCCGCGCCGGTATGACACACTTGTCTAGCGACATTAGCAACGACGCCCTTACCGCCCTGGACTGGCTGCTCGATGTTGCCGAAGACGATCTTGTGGCTTGCCCTGGCGGCTGGGTGCGTACCCTCACAACATTTTGCGCCATCATGGGCTGGTCTGTTGCATCATCGTCCAAGGGTTGGACGTCGGCCACTAATGCGCGCACGACGCTCAAGCCAAAAGATACTCAGAACCGAGCGCGGCAGATTGCAACGTTGACCAAGTTTCTGCAGGCTGGCTTCAAGAATGAGGTTGCCCTCGAGTCTACGAGCGTGCAGTTCTGGGATAATATATACAGAACACCGCGCTCAGGCAACGCGTTCGAGTATCTGAATCTATTCACAGCACAGAGAGATGAGGATGCAGAAATGTACCCAAACAAAGAGGCGAGGCAGCAGATATTCCACAAGCGTTTTCTGGACCCCATACTCAAGGGTATAGACCAGACCAAAAAAGAGGGAGGTGTTACTGGGCGAGCGGCAGTTGGACTAGAAAAGGCTCTGATAGTGGGCATGAAAGGGTTTGAGGTATCAACAGCACTGGATACGCAGGATTTGCTTGATTTGTGGTGATTTCGGCGTTGAAGATTGGCGATAAGATGACTGGGATTGGGAAAGGAGGGACTTCCACAGGTAATGGGTGGAGATGTTTATCTACTATACGATTTTTCAATACAAGCCTACGTACAGGGCACAAAGTAAGAATACAAGTAATTAACTCCGATGATTTCTTTGAATTCAATTATTGACGGATCCATCAGTCCTCTAATGATTCCTTGATTTTAGCAAATTTTATGATTCCATAACATTTTCCACGCCCAAAGTACTAGCAGCCCGATTCCAAACTTCGATCAAGGTACCTCCTTACCAAGCAACCGGAGCAGCGCTGGCCAAGGTCGGAGCAGAAGGAGCTGCGCCGTGAACAGAATTTGCTGTACGAGTCGGCGGTCCGTTCTCGGTCAATGGTGCTGAGCCCCAGGCAACATTTTGCACAGGTTCAGATGGAAGACCACCAGGTGCTCGCGATGCGGAACCCCAGGTTGAGTTTTCCGCAAGAGGAGCTGCACGAGACTGGGAAGCCCAACCAGAGTTTGCGACTGGAGGAGCAGTTCCATATCCCTGGGTAGTAACAGGTGCAGCAACAGCGTGAGAATTCTGGCCCCATCCATTGGAGGTTTCGACAGGAACAGTTGGCGCTTCAGCCGGCCCGCCCCAGTTACCGTTGGTAGCGGCGGGCTCTTCATTGCCACCGCCGACCTCATTGCCTTCATGTTCTTCCTCACGAGTCCGCATCTCGTTTGGATCAAAGTCAGACTCGGTCTCAAACTGGATGCCCCGGCCCGGAACAATCTCAGGCTTGTACATTTCAAGAAAATTAGGAATCTCCTGATTTGTCTCAAGAAGTGTCCGGGTAAGTACGCTGGCAATAGGCTCATCTCTTTCCGTGAAAAGAGAGGTGGCAACACCACGATGGCCAATGCGACCAGTGCGTCCTATACATGTTAGTATGTTTTCAGTAGCACGATACAAATTACATACCAATCCTGTGCGTGTATTCCTCAATGCCGCCGTGATCCATTGAGGGCAAATCGTAATTTATGACGTGCATCACGTTTCGCACATCAATTCCGCGAGCAGTGACTCCAGTTGCGATCAAAATCGGCGCCTTGCCAGCTCGGAAAGAACGCATGGCAGCCTCTCGCTCAAGTTGGGTGCGGTCACTATGCATGGATGTCACCGGAAGCCCCATGTTGTACAGGAAATCATCAAGACAGTCCACCTCCTGTCGGCTGTTTGCAAAGATGATGGTACGAACACCGTGCATTTCGTTGAGCAGCTGTAGAAGCTTCTCTCTCTTCTCGTGAGGCTGCGTCTGTACAACGATCTGCTTGATATTCTCCGTTGTGCTGCCAGCACGTCCAACGCGGAACCGCACATGGGCAGCTGCCAAATGCTCCTTGGCAAGATCCCGAGCTTCCTTGGGGAACGTGGCAGAGAAGAGGCCATACTTTACATTTCCCTCATCCTGGTCTTGAAAAGGTTAGCTAAATATTTGTAGTGATTGCAGATGACATACCTCCACCCAGCATAATGCGCTGGATATCTTCCTGCCAGCTCATGTCAAGCATCTCGTCTGCCTCATCAATGATGAGATATTTGAGACGACGAAGTGTCAGGACGTGAGGCTTGTTGATGAATGAAATGAGGCGGCCAGGAGTTCCGATCAGAACGTCGCATCCGCGATTCAACAAGTGGATTTGTTCCGCCACGGGAACACCGCCATAAACAACGGCGGGACGAAGCATGGTTCGGTAGCAGAACTTGCGCGTCTCATTAAAAATCTGCACCGCCAGTTCTCTGGTTGGCGCAATGATTAATACAAGCGGCTCGGCAGTGACCTCATCGAGTCCGTCCCGGAAAGTGGCGGGGTTTGGTCGAGGCGCTGCCAGTTTTTTGGCCTTTCCCATCAATCGACTCAGGATTGGAATGAGATACGCACCGGTTTTGCCCGACCCTACTTGGTTAGCATATCTGTAGTGACGTATGAGAAAGAGAAAGAAAGCGTACCGGTCTGAGCAATACCAATTACATCACGGCCTGATACCATGGCTGGGATAGTGAACTTTTGGATGGGCGTTGGATGATCGTAGCCTGCAAGCTTGACGTTCTCCAACATAACGGGGTGCAAACCGGCGTCTCTGAACGATCTGATCGGGTTAATTTGGACGGGACCCTCTTGTCGCACCTCAATGCTCTCAATTCTGTAGTTTCTGGTTAGTAGATAAACAAATGAGGAAGAAAATCACGAACCTCGAAAAGTCCAAGCCAGTCCTCTCGTGTCGAGTGGAGGGATCGCCAAAGAGCTCGAGCTCAAGCTCAGGCATTTTGGGCCCAACATCACCATATTCATCATCCCACTGATAAATTGGGGCACTGCCGTCGAATGTACCCGTGGTCATGATGCCAGCCTCCGTGGCACCAGATGCGATACCAGGACCAGGGCCATGGTCCGAAACCGACTGAGCCGGATTAGGATCCATTGGGAGCCTTGAAACTGAGATTCAGTATAATGGAAAATGTCAGTGGAATCTTCTTTGACGTGAGAGCTCAGTTCTAGTTGCAACGAATAGAAACGGAATGCATCACGCCTCGGGTATACTAACTTTGAAACGGGATCTAAGAACGATAGATGACCTGAGAAGATTCGAGTGGCTCAGATTTGAACGATAAACAAAGGAAGCGAAGGGAGGCCAGATTTGGAAGAGAAAAAATTGTGAGAAAGGAGTGTTGTTGAACAGAAGGAAATCGGAATGGAGTGGTGCTTAAATAACAAAACAAAGCCGGTGCCAGCGGGCAAGCGGCCGGCTGGCAGCTGCACGACCCGTTTGCTGATAACGAGAGAATGCACCGATATCGGTTAAACATGATTCTGAGGGGGTGTCTGATGCCGCTCTATTTTTCAGTGAAGAAAGAAAGAATGAATGTTGTTCACCTATGTTGTTAATGTGTTGTTTATACAGCGGTCGTTCAACTGATTTCTTTTACGTCCTCTGCGAGCATAGCGGCAGGCATCCAACGCCTAAATTAAAGATATGGAGCTTCGATGTCCCAAATGTCCCTTTCAGCCAGAGTCCATTGCTGGTTCTGAAGTCAGCAGTGCCCAAAGACCGTTTTGTTTTGTCTCCGGTGGCTCACAGTTCAGTGTCTCGAGTAACGAGTAGCTTCAGAATGGCATTCAGAGATAGCCACCATATATATCCCTCAAACTATGCTTCAATTGTTCTATATATTCTTAATCATTGCCATCAAGCCGTTGACTGTTCTTGGCACCTCGCCATACCCGACCTCAACTACTCCGTGTGCAAAGCGCCAACTATTTGCCTGATTCGGTATGGGATACTGCATCGGTGGCGGAATGCCTGTCCTGACACCTAGCCATCCAAATCGATCCTCGCAGACGCTCTTGATGTTGCAAAGTCCTCTCAGGCCTTCCTGTCCTGCAAAACGCCCGTAGCCAGAGCCGCTGACGCCGCCAAAAGGAAGCTGCACCGCATAGTAGACGGCGAAGTCATTCACAGCCACCATGCCTGCCTTGAGGCCCCGAACGATGGGCTCCATGGCCGGGTCACGCTCTGATCCATGTACCGAGGCGCCTAAACCAAAGTTAGGCGCATTAGCAATGGAGAGCATGGCATTGGCAGTGGACGCCTCAGCCCGCATGATCGTAAGAACCGGCGCAAAACACTCTTGGTTTGCGATGCCCATATCGGGTGTTACATCGGCCAGCATCGTGGGTTCAAAGTACGTTCCTTCAGGGTAGTCGGGGTGGATGTGCCGCCGACCACCAGCGAGCAGCCGTGCGCCTTGTGCTACTGCATCGTTGACAAGCCCCTCAAGACGATCGAATGAGGCTCCAGAAATCATGGCACCCATATCTGCGTCGGGACCGAGACGGATAGCCTTGACACGGGGCTCCAGCATCGCCACCAGTTTCTCGTACACGTTGCCAGAAGCAATCACGCGCTCGATGCCAATACAGTTCTGACCTGCGGCTTGAAACGTGCCACGCAACACAACCTCTACAATGCGCGCCAGGTCTTTTTCCGCAGAGTCTAAAACGATGAACGGATCCTTGCCACCGAGCTCGGCCACGACAGGCGTCAGAACCTTAGCCGCTGACTTCGCCACATGATGCGCGACAGATTGACTACCAATGAATGTGATGTGCGAAAGCGAAGGGTGTGACGTCAGAAACTCGGCTTCCCTGGGCCAGCACGCAAACGTTTGCACAAGATCTGTGTCATGTCCATGCGCCGCCAGAGCACCCTTGGCGATATTGGCAAAGTACGCGCTCGACCACGCCGTCTGCTCCGATACCTTGACCACGACGCCGTTGCCAGCGAAGATGGAGCTGATGATTGGGCCAAGCATGTTGTGAAACGGGTAATTCCAGCTAACCAGCGCTGCAACCACACCCATGGGCTCGTAACGCACCGTGTTGCGCTTGTACTTCATGAGCAGGTTCGTCGGCCGACGTTCGGGGGCCAAGGTTTTTTCACCGTGCAACAGCGTCCATTGGAGTCGCTCAACCGTGACCAGGATCTCGCCGAGCTGCGCGTCTACCAGAGTCTTGCCACTGTCCAAGCTTGCCACGCGGCAAATTTGTTCGGCATTGTCCATGACGTGTCGCATCAGGGAGCGTAGCACAGCCTTGCGCTGCGCCAGCGTCGTGATGCTCCACGCACGCTGGGCCGACGCGGCTGATAAAATTGCAGCATCAATGTCGGCGGTCGAGGCAGCTGGTACGTTGCCGAGGAATTGGCCCGTCGCGGGTGCATAGCAGGCAATGTTGGCAGAGTTGATAGCAGCAGGTTTGGTGGAGGTGTCGGGCTGGGGAGCGATGACAAGGTAGACGCGTGGCCGGCCGGCGGCGTAGGCCTTGGTAATGCGGATGAAAAGGATCGTGAAGAGGATGACTACGACGGCGACAACACCCTGTAAAGGGGGCTTGCTGGATAGAATTCCCCCATGTTAGCAAATCCGCGTGCAGACAGTCTCGCCGTCGCCAAAGATACAGCCGGATGAAGGGGATACGAACGGAACCTGTTCAAGGTGAGCTTGCGCACACTCTCTTCCACTGTAGAATAGCGACAGTGCGCGGGACTTGTAGCCATCCATTGCGACAAGAGGTCGACAAAACCAATTGGAGGCTCTGTTCTTGATTCAGAGGATGTCAAGAAAAGCTGAAGGATGGCCGACAGATGGGCAGCTTTTCGGCAGCTGGTGTGGGGCGAAATAATCCTAGTAGTGCCACAGGGTCGGACCTGATTTACGTTGTGGTCTGCAGGTAACTAGTATTCAGTCTATTCTATATTATGCAGGTGGCAGAGTTTGTTTGAGTTTGCATTAAACCAGGGCATGAGGTCTGTACCAGCCAACATACATTATTATACAACTAATTCGCATGTGCAGCCAACTTGGACGGTAGAAACCAAATTGCCGTGTTAGTTAGGACACATTTGAGATTGATCCAGATAGTATCTCCTCTAAACAACCCAGAGACTGCTCACACGATATAGTGACCAGTTTAGCATATTTGTTCAAGAAAAACGTTTTTTCTACTCTTATTCGTCCCCAAAAAGAAAATACCAATGTCCGATCGCAGTGGCCTATGCTATGTACATTTCCCATCGATCTCCCCCCTTTTACGTTCAAGCCTCCCTCGCACTTTCATACAGACGAAGGAAAGAAAGAATTAGAGTAAACGCCGCAGCTAGACTCTCATCATCTCCGCCATCACGAGAATTACAAACAGAAACAAGATAACAGAGTGTATAGAAAAAGGAAACGGAGCCGACTGGGCAAAGATGACAACGATACTAAATGTATGTGTATGGGCACGTGGTTCTGTATTGGTGTGTGTGTGTGTGTGTGTGTGTGGCCTCCTCTCGATGCAGCAAAGTTTCTAAGATGCAACGCAATTATAAAAAATATTCAAGTGACGACGCGTATAAAGAAATTAATGAAAAGCACGGGAATAAAAAAAAGAAAGAAAGAAAAGAACAACGGCCAATAGTATCCAATGTGGTACCCTTCCAAAGAAAAAGAATAGAGCAGACTGGTTGGTTGAGGCAGTCATCCACCGCTTCTCCTACCCAGAAGGAGGCGCTTGCTGCAGACTTGCTCCAACTTTTGTATAGCAAAGCGTTGGTTGTTGTAGAAAGGTATTACCCGAGTGTGGCCACTCGTAAATGGCTCATGCGAATTCGTAAACATGCAAGCTACTGGCCATCAGGAAGACGCAGCATTGCATGTGGAAATGGTAAGAAATGGTGGCATTATGCATAGTCAGTTACGTACACCAAGCGCGCAGGACACGACGTGGATCAAGATTCTCCCCCAGACGAGAGGCGCTCGGACGGCCACTAGGCGTCGGATTTCCTGGAAAGCGAAGACAAGGCGCGCAGACGACTGCGAAAGTTGTGCCCGTTCGAATGTCCATGAGAATGGGACGACTCTATCCTTGACAATCGAGCAGCCGAGGTGAAGTCGTTGCTTGCTTCGAAACTAGCGCGGGTCCGGTCCATAGATGCACGCATGCGATCGTATGATGGTCGTGGGCGATCGCTTGATATGCGATGTATGGGATTATCCACCGAGAAGCGATTCATCATGTTTGTGTTGGTCGTGTCGGCGCTTCCTTGCTGACTATGAGCATTGTACGTGGTATCGTGCGTTACCGTCGATGGTGGGTAAATTGGTCGCAGATCCTCATCTACGCTGGCGAATTGCATATGTTTCGACTTCTTGGAGCTTCTCTTAGAGCTTCCGTTAGACTTTTGGCTCTTGGAATCCGTCTTGCTCTCCTCTTTACTGTCGGTATCCTTAAGATAGTCATACTGGCCCATGAAAGCTTGCTCGCGAATAATATCGACGTCGTAAGGGAAGTAAGCCTTTTGCAGCGATTTGATGGCAAATCTAGGGAACAGGCAGAGTACCGGGACGAGGAAAAAGCATGCCCAAAACGAGGCTTCGCCGTAGATCTCAGCGCCAGCCTTGTAAAAGGTGCCTGAGGAAGTGAATGACGTATAAATACCGGTCCAAAGGAAGACAAATACATCAGAAATGGCGATGATGAGGAGCATCAGCCAATCCCATCTGTAGGAATTGATTAAAATGTAGCCATTGATGGTCAAGACGGCAGGGTGCGCAACATAGGCACCAAATCGGTATCTATCATCGACTGCGAGACCGTTGAGAGTAGCGGGGCGAGAGCTGCTGAACAAAAGGTAGGGAACATAAAAAGCCATAACCGACTGATAGACACCATCAAGCATATAAAGCCAAAACTTTTTCTGCGTCCACTCAAGTCGCTCAATACCACGGCGATAGAGTTCGGGAACTGCCAGTGATATTTTGTCTGAAACATCCTGGTCGAGAACGCCAAGAACACCAACAGGAACGGAGGTGAAAAAAAGGTTGAACATGATAATGTAGGTGTAGTCGAACAAGTACGTGATATCGAAGTCACAGTAAATTTGGAACCAAAGCAAACCAAATACCCAAACCATGTTCTTGTAGAAGAAGTTGCTGATGCTCTCCGCCAGGCGACGGTATGACCACCTACCGTGCACGAGAACCAAGCGTTGAAGGAAGCGGAATTGGCCAATGGCATAATCGGAGGACATAGCAGCTTGTCGGCCTTCGACACCAGCAATGCCAACACCCACGTCAGCCTCTTGAATCATGGCGACATCATTGGCACCGTCACCAATAGACAGTGTCATAACATCGAGTCCATTTTTCACCATGGCAACAACGGAAGCTTTCTGGGCAGGACTGACACGGCAGCACAGAACTGATCGGCACTGTTTACAGAGCAGCAAGAATTTCTGCTTGAGTCGATCATGCAGTGCATACCGCAGAGAAAAGCCATCAATAACAAGTCCGTGAGTAGGTCCTGGGGGCTCATGGTTCTTCTTAGCAGCGTGAAGATCTTCATCGCTTCCGGTGATGCCGAAGTGGTTGAGGTTCTGGTCCAAGAGCTTTTCCAAATCGTCGAGCAACATATCGTCACTAACGTCGTCACTGGCATCTTCATCCACCTTGAGATGAATGAGTTCCATGTCGTTGTTGAGCAAATTGCAGGAGAAACCAATGTTGATGGCTGTCTCAACCTTGTCCCCAGTCAAGACCCAGAGCTTGATACCTGCTTGTCCGAGAAGTTCAATTGTGTCAGGGACACCATCCTGGAGGCGATCCTCGATGGCAGTACCACCTAGAAGCAAAAAGTCTTGCTCGATGAGTTCAGCAGTAGCTTCCATCTTCTCTTCGCGGTTTTCCAAGGCAGAGGCGGCAATGTCATGTTCTGTCTTCCAGGATCGGTACTCCTCTTCCGTCACTTCCTTCATGGCGATGCAAAGAGTACGGAGACCTTCTCTGGCAAACATCTCCAGGTGTTCGGCAGTCTCTTGGCGCAGCTCACGCTGCTCACCTTTCTTAAGACGAGAATAAATGACCGAGTCCGCTCCCTTACAAAATACGATGATACGCCCATCGGGCATCTTGACAATTGAGCTCATGCGTTTGCGCGTTGAGTTGAATTCAATAGTGTTAAGTATCTGATAGTGGCGATCCTCACCCAAAATATTGACATTCATGCCGTCACCAGAGTTTCCGAGGACAGTGAAACCCATGTCGCGGGCGGTGGCAACGAGGGCTTCCTCATCAGGAGACTGTGCTTTGAACAACATGCGGGGAGGGTCACCGGGCGCCTTTTCAGCAATGACACTGTGGCAAAGAGCCAGTGCTAGCATAAAATTGTGATTGGCTTCCTTTTGGGCAGGTCCGGATTCGCCACCTAGATCCGCGACAAAATCAGGCGCAATGAAGGTGAGCCCGTCATCGTAAAAGTAGGGGTTGTCGTAGATATTTCGCAGTCCAGCGATGGAATGAACCTTAGCTTGGGCGATTTCGGCATAAATGCGTTCAGACTCAGCTGCGACATCAATGCCAAGTCGCTTCTGCATACCGGCCTGAGCTTCTGTGTAGGCCTCACCGTACGGGTGTCCGTTGATAGTCGCCTTTTTGAATTCCATTACATTTTGCGTGAGGGTGCCAGTCTTGTCAGAGAAGATGTATTCAATCTGACCCACATCATCCGAAATGTTCCAGGTTTTGGGTACGCAAGGTTGGTCAATCGGTTCATAGTACATCTCAACATCGCTAAAAATAAAGACCGCTTGCAGAGTGCGGACAATTTCGAGGGTGATGTAGAGAGAGATGGGGACCAAATTTTGAAAGTTGATGATAGCGGCCCAAAAGGTGATGAAGCCAGTGATTGGGGCATTACCACCAATGGAGCCAAAATTAAAGAAATTTTTGGATGTATCGGTTCTAGCCCAGGCTGCGCCGTTAATAATGGCAGAGATGAGACACATGACAAACAGGATGCCAAAATTACAGATGACGTTGAAATTCAATTCTCTGGCGATTCGGGCACGCTTGCTGGGTGTGATACCAGCATTCATCATAATCTTGGTGTCGTGGCCAGTATAGACAACGACACCAAGAATCCATTCAGTGTTTCGCAGATTGCAGCCTCGAAGAAGAAGATTGTCAATAGTGATGGCTTCAGTCATATCCTCGGGCTCGTCCTCCATGTAGCCGGGAATATTTTGCTTCCAGTGCAATGCGCCGTTGAACTTGTACAGGTTGGACTGCGGGGCCTCGCATTCAATCTTGAACTCCGATCTCTCACAGTCGCGTGCGTGTTTGATGCTGCGACCGCATCGAAGAGATTGTCGTACCTTAAGATTGGTTTCCCCGTCTAGGTTTTTGGTCTCAACATAGCAGCCGCCGTCAGGATCAGATGTAGAAAGAATAATAACGTCAGCGGGCAGTTCGTCGTCGTTGTAAATACGGACAAAGTCGCCGACAACGAGGTTTTTCCAGGCGTCCTTTTTGAATCGAGCATTGGACGCAGCACGTCTATAGTTGATGATGTCAGTTTTCATGTCTTGCATGGCGGTAAGACGTGCCTGGTCGGGCTTGTCAGACTTGTCAGGCTCCTGAATGCGAATGTGGCCATTGGGAGTGGGCGAAGGCACAGGCGTCATTTGAATGTCCTCATGGGTCGAGGTTCTGCCGAATGGCGCACTGAGAGACTGACGCATGGACATTCTGGTTCGCTGCGTTTCGACGGAAGGTCTGGGTTCATCTTCCTCCGCGGTGGCCTTTGCCTTTCGCTCCAGTCGCTTCTGCTTAGCCTGCTTGGACCAGAGACTTTGAATGGCATACCAAATGCCACCAAAAAAACGCGAAGTAGCCTTTTTGAATCTTCTCCATGTAGAGACATCGCCAACTTCGACATTTACATTTTCCCAGTTCATTAATCGATGGACAGGGGCGTTGTTGAGCTCGATATCGGAGATGGTACGTCTATAGTCTTCAATTGCGTCTTTGATGCCGGTAAGAATGATGATGACAATCAAAGGCACGGCACTGAGTCCGGGATTTACACTTCCAAATATGGGAAATATCTATGACGGGGTAAGCAGAGTGCAGGCAGCATAATGAGAGGCGTTACATTGCTCGGGGTTGTACTCACGACCAGGATAATGACAAAGAGAAAGAAGATATTGGCGACATTATGAAATTGGAACCAAAAGTTTTTCGGAATAAATGACAACGGTGTATACTTTGCGGTTCGAATCTTGTTCCTGTGGTAATTGATGACTGGATGGCCGTCTTCGTCAAGCAGTTCGTCGGGAAGGGGAACATTAAAATAGAGCGACCGTGTGTTATCGTCAGCATTATCCTCGTCCTCTGATTCGGGATCGTTGTCGTCGTGGTTATCATCGTTGTTGTCGCCGATGGAAAATGGGCCGTGACCCCCGTTGGCGTCGGCTCCAGAGGCGCCTACACTCTTCTCGCTTGCTGACGACTTTGTGCGGTTGTGTCGGTTAAGCAGGGAGCGGCGCTTTGTGCTGCCGCTTTTGACAGTCATTCTTCGCGTAGCCCATCGGGATCGTTGTGTTTGGACCTTGTCAAGTTCGGAACCGTTGGCTGCCGCCTCGGGCTTCAATGAAGCGGGCATTGTCAAAAGGCAGGGGCGAACAAGCGCCGGTTATGCTGTGTGGTTTGGCCAGCCAGTATATGATTTGAAATAGATGGTCTCGGTCTGAGCCGGTATCCGCGGAATTGGGTTCGCAAGCCAGGCCGTGGCTTTTTCTATCTTGTCCTCGACAAATGACGGTATTATTGGCGTCGGCGTGCCTTGAAGAAGCGTTGAACAGAGAGTCTCGAGCTACACGGTGCCCGCCTAAACGGGGGCAGGGAGACGCGCTGAAGGGGAGTGGGCAGATGACGAGAAGTGTACGGTTGGGCCCTGAACAGAAAATACTATTCACAAACGGGAAAACAAAAGAGGAAGCCGTCTCGGCGGTAAAGGGGGGGGGGCGAGAGGTGAGGTGATAGTCAATCAAAGAGGTTTACGGAGCGAGCGGATGTGAAGTGAGCATTGAGGAAAAAAAGAAGGGAAAGCTCAAGTAAGCATTCGCGAGAGGCCAGCGCATAGAAAACCACCTTTAGTACGGGTGCAGCAGGAATTTGGAAGGCCTTCGGGGGGACGGGAGGCTAGTCTGGTACTTGGCTGGGCTGCCAGACTGGGCTGACTTGGCTCACCGGGCTAATTTCAAGCGATTGTTAGACCGGTTCTAGGTACTAAAGCTAGCCAAGTGGTACTACCTGTACTTGACGCTATAGCGCAGGTACTCCCAGCATGGTACCCAAAAGCCACTCAGCAGTTCGTGGCACAGTGGCCGTTGGCCCGTTACTCCCGTAAATCCGTACAAAACATACCCCATTGTGCTGCATAGAGCGTAAGTGGGCTGCTGGTCTCGCTGTTAACGGGCAAAGCGCGATTTTCAGTGGCCAGTTGAACACTGATGCAACGGACCCCCCGACGAGGCTGCAGTCAACCAAAGGTATGTATGTACGTACCAAGTAGGGCAGCCACTGCCTGTGGGTGCTGCTCGGTCAGCCATCGAGGGAGCCCACTATCCTGCAAGCTTTGTCTCCGAGCCATCCGGTTTTGTAGCTATCAATCTCCATCGCAACCACGGGACCGAGGAGAGACCCGTCCGGGTGACCAGGAAGAGAAAGAAACGGGGGAAAAGAAGTCCTGCAAGGCCCACTGACAGCAGTGTGGAATACCTGTGACAATTAGGATAAAATAACTAGGTGGTAAAAAGAGAGCTCCGCGTTTTTTTGGTTTGTAACCGTGCCTATTATAAATTGAAGTTGTGCACTCTCTAAAGTACCATACCTTACCAAACATGGTAGAGTGCGCCATTGCGAGTGCCCTGCGACAAACCAGCTACCGATGTACAATGCCCCAGGAAGGTAAGCTCTGTTACTTCTAATTAACTCTATACCATCAGCCTTTTTTTTATTGTTATTGCTGTTGTTGTTGTTGTTGTTTCTGTTGCTGTTATAGAACAAAGTGCTTTACTGGGATATGGGTCAGGAATACCAAGCAAACAATTTCAAGGCAGCCCGCCAAACTCCGCCGCACTCGCCCATATTAAATTCGAACCCCTGAGCCACCAAAAACTGCAACGTAGCCGCCCCATAGTACCGTAGCCTTTCGACTAGCAGATACCTAGTAGTTAAGGTAGTTGCTGAAAACTACAGTGGATTTGGGGCGGAGGCTGCTGCTTGTGTTTTCGTTTTGTCGTAGTTAGTGAAATCACCGCCGTGGTGTCGGCGCTTCCAGATATTACCGTGTAGGAGCCTCGGGGGAGACGGGCGCTCTAAGAGTCCGACTAATACGAAGCGACATCGCGCGTCGTGCTGACCAACCGTTCCGTTGACCCAAAAACACTCAGCCCTGGCTGAAGAGCTGCCAATAACTATTTATTCGATTTGAGGCTTATTATCTTGAGACGTTCTCATGCAGTGTGTCTGTGGCCGTCCAACACGTCATGCACTTTGCCTTTTAGTTATGCCGTTTGCCTACGACTGACGCACGACTGAGACTGTTGGCCCATCTTGCCGCCGACGATCTCATCTTAAAGCCTCAGGGCCAGGGAACATCAATTGATCTGGGGCTCTCGGGGCGACCAGGTTGGTCCCCTAAAAATCCACTCGCGCAAACTTTATTGAACCAGCACTCGACTGGCAGAAGCATTCGTAGCCAACTTCGTGGCCGTATTGAGTAATGAAAATTCATTTCTTTCCCGGGGATGAAATAAGTTTTATTTGTATTTTCAAGCGAACCAAAATCAGGATTCCTGAAACCCATTGGCCCATTCCTAAATACTAGCCCGCCTAGCGAGATCGGCAGACCATCACACCGGGCAAACCGAAGAAGGGCCTGGGAGAAGTGCTTTGGAAGAACATTAAAAAATCACCCAACCCTAAATTGGCGTCGTATCAGCCGTCATAGCCTTTCCTGGCGGCAATCGCCAACCCAAGCTAGGTACCTAAATTGCTCGTTCCGAAGCTGGTGGCTGGGCTGAGACACGACTGGCATGGCATTGCCAGGTATCCCATTCTTTGCCGAGAAGCCAGCAAATGGCCAACAGTGCGTAAAAACAATTGATCCAATTGATCCAGTTTGCTTATTTAGACACCGCTCGGTGGCATCTCATCTCTTGCCATGTCGCAGGTGCCGACGCTGCGAAACGTGACCGGCCGGCATCGATATGGTATGTTGCGCCAGCTGCACCAACTGCGACTCACCTTCACATTCACACATTGGTCTCATCCTCCAGTTGGTTACCTTTTCAATCTGCATTCCCGACCCCTGAAACGATGCTCTCCAAATATTTTTCTTACCATCGGCCACTGGTTATTGTCTTAGTTGCCCTCATAGCGAGCGCCGCAGATCCATGGGTCATATACTGCAACTCCAGTATTCATCATTCATAATCATCGTCATTTTGGCTTTCTTTCATGTTCTACTCGGTAATGCTCAGTCACTGTCTGGGTACTACGAAGTATCAAAGGTCCGCCTGACCATATCTGGTCTCCCTCCTTTTACTTACTTTCAAGACTTCGCTACCGCCAAGGCGACCTTGGCTTGCCCATCTCTCAAGCACCCGCTCCTACTTCACAAGCTAATCATGAAGAATCATCCTGGTATCTTCTCAACCCTGACTTGCACACCTAATACATACCTGTGTCCAACTCGTGATACTGATAATATTGCTTCCCTTCCTGATCCTCCGCTGGAGGTCCTGCACCCCTCCACAATGACGACTTTCGCCGCGTCACTACCACTTTATCAACGCCCGATGCGACAGGGGCAGAGGCTTGCATTCAATACACCCATGTCGTCGCAAATAGATTTTCCAACCTTCTATGGGTCTGTTGCAATTGACCCGCATCGTCGAGTTGCCAACTAAGTTATTACCAGTAGCCCGAATGGTGACTATCGCTCGCCTGAGCAATTATCTACCGTTTCTCCTGAAACTCTGGCAGGTTTGTCGTAGTTCCATGGCAAGGGATCTCTTCTGTTAGCAGGTACTTGGACGGATTGCACGGATAATGGATTCTCGATTCCAGTGCAGGCTGAGTATCCTTGTAATCCCTGCATATACCAATCTTAAATACGCAAGCTAAGTGTGCGCCACTTTTTGGGGCACTGAAAATAATCCTCGTATTATGTGGATGTTTTTTTTGGTTTGAACTATGCAGCAGTCCCGAAGTAACTACGTCGAGCTGCTGACAATACAGCGACGGAGTACGGTGTATGAGTTGATTCATATTTGCTCAGATACTATTTGATTCTCTCACTATACTCTTTATGTGTTTGATTTTTTTTTAGCTACTGCTAGTGAGTGCAGGGAGATATTTTCGCTGTGGTTGGTTGTGTACCACAGACAATCACAACATTGAGACAGATGCAAAAAGCCAACATCATATTGTATGTACCAGGGGCAGCTCTGCAACACAATTAACTGCAGAATAAATACAAGATGTAAACAACCAACACTAACAAGACTGACCAACTTACATCTTAAGCACATGGATGGCCGGATTTGTTTTGTTGAACCACCAACTAGTGTACATAATGCGCCATGATTAGGAGCTACAGGGTACGCGCCATTACGGAATGACTACTTGCGTGGAGTCAGATCGCCATCTGATCCAACTAATTCATCCTCTTACAGCACTGTCGAAGCTACGGACGTGTGTATCAAATTGCAGAAACGCATATTCATCTGTCCTTATATCGTACCAGAATAGGAATCTGACTAAAACATAAACACGTCACGACGTGCCAAATCTATATTAAGCGCTAGCGGTGCCAGCGATCTCGGATACCAACGCTGCTGCATGGCCGCTCCATCATTCAGTAGGCCCGAGACGCCGAAGTCACGGCCCTCCAAAGAAATTGCCGCCTCAGACGAAGATGCCAGTGATAGCGGATTTTCAGACGACTCCCTCGAGGACCTCTCCGCGTTGCTTGGTCGACCGCGTCCCCAGGCAGCTCCCCGCCACAGCCATGATGTCTTTTCGACACCAAAGGCAAAGCGTGCCGCCCACGCGCTGCACAAGTCGCCGCTGGCCATTATCCCCAAGCACAAGTTTGACTTAAAGGCACTCGCAAAGGATGCAAGACGGGACTCTGCTCTCCTGGCTAGCTCGCTTCGTGCCAAAGAGGTGGCAGCGCGAGAAAAGGTCGCCTTTGCTTCGGCGCCGTCCACTCCTGTTGGCGGCCACGGCACCATTCCACCACACAGCGCGTTGAACGAAATTGTGAGCGCTGAGGGGGGAAAAGATGCACACAAAATCATGAGGGCGGTTCAGAGGGCCGACACAGGAAACCAAGAGCTGCGTTACTGCTTCTTCCGATCAGAGTTTGAAACGCCCAACCCGCCGAAACCGCCCACGGAGGCGATGCAAGGCCCGTGGTCTCTTCTTACAAAGGGGAACCAGAGGGTGCGGGAGCAGAACCTTATATCTGGGGTGCCGTATAACGTTGTGAAAAATCATCAGGGCATGCCAGAACAGGTATTCCTCTGGATGTTGGAAGAGGTTTGCGTTGCAAATTCTTTCGTGGTAAGAAGTGAGCTCTGTAGCCTAATCGGGATATGCCATGACCAGATCGCGTGCTCAATCACGCCAAATGTCTTGCAGTCAATTTGGAAATGTATTGGAGCTGAAGATTTATCCATGAACCACACGGAAGTGAACATTTCAAAACATGTTGCAGACACATACAGAGGCCATGACTGGTCCAACTTGCTAACCGTTTTGGTGCTTCTGCAAACCGTCGCAAAATATCTGCCACTGGACTCTACACAATATGCATTAAAGACACTGCTGCGTCTGGCCATGGATAAACTTGTACTTGCTAATATTGATATCGACAATCAATTCGAAAATACCTTCGAGGCCCTGGTTGACACAATCCCGCCGGAGCAATGGGATTCCTTTGTAAGCAGGCTCCTAGCCACGATTAACATGGCCGTTTGCTAATACTACGACATGATAGTGCTTCGATTCATGCGCCATGCTCGAGAGCAATTTTAAATCGCATTGCATCCGCGTCAACGCCCTCCTCTGCCTCCCTATCAGGTCCTACCGCGCCCACAACCTCCGCCGCCGCCTCGCCATCACATTCCTTTTCAATGACGCTTCCCTCTCCAGGCGCGCACCTGACGAGGTCCTTACCCTCCAAGGTATTATTGACCGCCTCACTGAGCCTGACTTCCAAGTCGGGCCTACCACCGAGTTCGCTGAGCTTCGTGCTGCCATTCTCATTCTTGACATGGCTGTCGATGACGGCTCTGTTTTTACATTTACCGATATCGAGGCCGAGGATCATTTTAATCAACGCGTGGATGAGCTCGCCGAAAAACTCAACGAAATCTGGCGCCGCACCAATGATACAGGTATGAAGCTGGCGCGCACAGAAGCCAAGAGTGTCGTCGAGTGGGTGCAGAAGCGTGTCACGCATACAGTGCGCACGCGGAGGAAGCAACCTAAGAGCATTTTTGATTTGCCTGGACAGGTGAAGCAGCAGCAGAGACGAGACCTTCCGAAGCAGCAGGCCTTTATGAAGTCATTTTTTACGAAGAAAGCGGGCGAGTCCATGGCAGAGCCAAAGGCAGAATTTACAGTAGAACTAGCCGTAGAGGCGAAGCCAACGCCTACGGTTGAGTCAGAGCTGGAAGCAAACGCAGAGCCCGGGCCGCAGCTAGGCCCAGACGATGTTGTCATGGATACGATTGTAGTTAAGAGTGGATAGAATCGCTTGCTAGGCAGAGTATAGTGGTGAAAGCCTTAAGAAGAGCAGTATACACACCGTTGCCCTGCTCTTCTTCTGCTGCATTTTCCAGATATCACTGCGCAATTCACAGGAACCACATATATGGAGATGTTATGATACAACCTCTAAGCTACAAAACACCAGGGTTCAATATAGTAAACCAAGCCAAAAGCAATGCAAAGGACTAGGAAGCCACAAACTCTGTGCCATCATTTCCTCTTGACCAAGCCTTATTTACCGACTCTAGTCATTTCAATGTTTTCTAGGTACGTTTCTTTCCAATATGGGGTATGTATACGCTAGTCGTAGAACTTGCGGTTCGCATTCTTTCCAAATAGCGTCTCGCGCACAGCGGGGGCGGCCGAGTCTTCAAGGAGTTTGAGACGAGTCTCTAGAGTGTTGTCAATCTCAATCTTGCCCTTGGAGCCCACGACGATAACACCACCAGCACTGCAAAGCCCTGTTAGTAAAGAACCGGCCGTGTTCTTTTGTAGCACCCAGGGCATTCCTAAAAAAAAAACATACCTCGCATCAGGTACGGCATTCTCATTATCAATGGTGATGTTGATATCTGTGCCCACTTCTTTCTTATAGGCTTTGGTTGCATCATCAATTGCCTTCTTCACGATATCGCTATCCTTCTTGCGACCGCGGACTTGGACATCGGGCTCGTTCATTGTGTAGAGGCCCTCAAGGATCAGGCCGGCCAGCACCTTTTGGTACTTGGCCTTATCTTTGGTGCCACTGGCCAGCTGCTTGCGCGTCTCCTCGTATATGCTGTCCAGCAGCTCCTGGCGCGCGCCGAGCACCTTGAGGCGGGTCTTGTTGGCGACGGTCGAGCGGGTGATCTGCTGCGACATGGTGGCCTGCTTGAACTTCTTCTCGTATATGGCGTCGATGGAATCCGTCTCCTGGCGGACGAGCTTAGACTTTTCAATCTCAAACTCCTCGTTAGCCTTGATTTCGATTTCGCGCGCCTTTTCCATAGCTTCCTGCTTGATGAAGGCCGTCATCTTGCGGAGCTCATTGTCGACCTATTTGAAGAAAACATCACACAAGGGCATCATGTTAGCTATTTCAGTTTTAAATTCGGAGGAGCCGTGCAGCATTAGCAAAGGTTGACATGCCGCGAATGACAGGAAAGCCATCCGCTACTGGTCAACCTAACCGCAAGGAGCTGTGGTACCGCACCTGCTGGTCGGACAATGCGTGTTGCGACATATTGACGGTATGTATGTGTGTTGTGGGTAACTTAGGACGAAAGGCGGATGAAGGAGGAAGAATTGGAGAGTAATGCCGTGATTCTCGATGGTTTGTCGCGGTGTCAGTTCAAGCAAATGGCTGCGAGCCGTCGTCTGTCGATGGTTGAGTGTGTGGAGCCACAGGAATCTCGTCCCACCAACGCTTGGTCTGCCAGGACAGTGGCAGCTTACAGGGTACTACGGTAGGTAGGTACCACCCACAGCAAGATACCTCTACCTACCTAAGTAGGTAGTAAGTACCTAGGTAGGTGGGTACATAACTAGGGCACTAGGTTGGTACTAGATAGGTACTAGGTACCTTACTAAGTAGGAGGTACATACATCAGAGGTTATTAGGTAGCTGTACTGGAGGGTGAGCCCCCTATAAAGCCTGGAGCGTCAGCACCGCAAGTCGACGACAAGGAGCGACAATGACGCTCATCAGGTGATATCCAGGTGCTAGCTCGAACCACGGCTCTCTAGGTACGTAGGTACACAGCAATAATAGTGGCGCCTCATAGGTACTAACCATACCAGTCATGCTGTAATTGCAGTATTGCGCAGCATTCCCATCGCCAGTGTACCCATGTCCCATCATGCATCAGCTGCCCCAACCCTGCGTCTGTTACTTCCTTCAACACCGATATTTCGCCCCAACGCCTACGATCCGACGCCTCTCCTATAACACCGAGTCGAAAAGAGGACTCTATTTGCCTATACAGCCGCTACTTTTGCCAGGGCTAGCTATTTCGTCGTACCCAAGGCACTTACCGGAACAACGGTGCCAGAGTGACATTTCCGAGATCAAGCAGTCGTTTCTCCTAGACGACAATCTAAAACCACTGTAGCCTTTATGCGATTGTATTAATCACAATATTTCTATTCGATACCAGATGTTTGTCGTCCTGCGATAGGTGCAATGGAGCCGTTTGGCGGCATCTCCCCGGGCGGGAGCATTGCCGTACGTATCTACCAGTTCTGCGACTCGCCCAATTTGTGCTAATCCGACAGGGACTGAGCTATAGTTAGGAATCATTGTTGGCCTCATTTCAACTAGTGTACAAAGCCTGGGACTGACACTGCAACGGAAATCGCATATCCTCGAAGACGAAAAAGGCCCACACGATGTCCGACGACCACCGTACCGACGACGACGATGGCAGGTCGGCATGGGTATGTTCATCGTGGCCAACATCCTAGGCAGCACTGTACAGATATCTACACTACCCCTGCCTGTATTATCGACGCTGCAAGCCGCTGGACTGGTTTTCAACTCCATCTGCGCGACGTTGATATTGAGCGAGCCTTTCACACGCTGGTCGCTCGCTGGCACGTCCCTCGTCACGACAGGCGCGATTCTCATTGCGACTTTTGGCGCTATCCCTTCGCCTGCCCATAATTTGGATGAGCTGCTGGTGCTCCTGGCTCGCCAGCCGTTCATTGTGTGGATGATTTGCCAGGCACTGTTTGTAGTGACTTTGGCCGTGGCTACTGACGTGACGAATAGAATGTCGAGCATCTCACACAGCTCCCGCTTTCGTCTCATCCGTGGCATTTCCTATGGTGTAATTAGTGGCGATTTATCGGCGCACGCTCTGCTCTTCGCCAAGTCAGCCGTGGAGTTGCTCATCAAGACCATTGCTGGACGCAACCAGTTTGTCTACTGGCAATCATGGGCTATTGTTCTGGCCCTCGTTTCGCTGGCGCTTTGCCAGCTCTACTATCTGCATCGAGGTCTTAAGCTTGTGTCGACATCCGTGCTCTATCCGCTCGTGTTTTGCGTTTACAATATTATTGCCATCCTGGATGGTCTAATATACTTTGACCAGACCAGCTTCATTTCGCCACTGCGGGCTTGCATTATAAGCCTTGGTACACTTATTCTACTAAGTGGCGTCCTCGCACTGTCATGGCGTCTCAGTGACGAACAGCATGCTCCCGGTGTGGGCCAATCGACACTTGCTCCCGGTTTGGGCCTGGTGGATGACACAGAGGGCGAGGAGGAATCGTTACTCAGCAGGGAAGCGGCAATCGAATCCGAAGAGTCGTTTCCCACATATAATACATTTCAAAACAGCAACTCGACCATCATGACGCCGACCAAGAAATCATTCCGGTGGGCTGAGGATGCGGAAATCTGGGGCGAGCTTGAGGACCAAGAAGGCGTCAACACGGCCACAGGCCGTCTGCGATCTAGCACAATGCCTGGTATGGCCGAGTCCACGAGCCTACTGTCACCAGCGCGAAGGGCCGTGAGCGGCGCCACAACTATTCCGGAGGAAGGTAGCAACACTGTACGGCAAGACCACTTTGTGCACCGGTTTGCCAGCCGCCGGCGCAAGAGTACAGGATTCCCAGGGCTTGTTGCGCGGCGAAATCTGAAGAAGCAAGACTCGTTCATATCGGAATCGGTCAGCAGCTTGCTATCTTTCTCCTCCAAGTCTTTCAACTGGTGGAAAGACAGCAGCCGGCGGTCGTCAACGCACAGCGCGCCAGCCAGCGTCGAGCCCTCACGCGTAGCAAACCCGAACCCGCGAACAGAACGGGCCAGTGATTCAGTAGTGTAAAACGGTATCGTCATTTGTTTCACTTCTTCGACCCTTTTCCTTACATGCATAAGGGTTGGATAGACACATACAGTTGTCATAGATTTAGTGATGGGTTTCTGCCTTTTTAATTGGATACAACACTCAAGTCAGTCTTTGCAGAGCAAAGCTTTTAACATTGAACCCCCTGGTCAAACCTACTTGCACACCTCCTGTTCTGCAATGGAAAATGACCTGGACTGTCATTGCTACGTGTAATTGGATAATATGGATTAACAAAAAACAACATTATTAAGCTTCAACCTTATACATATATGGAATCTGCAACGAATGTGAGCGAGCGAAGATTCTATTCAACCTTGCGTGACCAAGCACAGAGCTATGTATGATATAGGACTATGAAAGAGATTGGAACTATTTTAGGCAGTCTAGAATTGCTGGTAGCCGCCCTTTTCGTCTATATGGCGATATCGCTCCCGTTCCTTGCGGACCTTGAGCAATGCGGCGATTGAGAGAATGAGAAGGGCGTCGACACCTATAAATGCGGTTAGTTTGTGTAACTGGAAAACAAGGGCAGGAAAGAAAAGAGACTGAATGAGAGAAGAAACGTACCAACCATTCCAAAGAGGGCAGTGAAGATCACGTCGATGGAAATATTGGCAAAGCTCGAGATGGAGGTTGCACACCCACGAAGCAGTGCGGCTGCGGCAGGGCTTGGACATGTTGTGTCTGTGATAAACGCCGGAGTAGAAGCATTAAAGTATCCACAGCATCCAAACTAGAAAAAACAAAATCAGAAACTTTTCTTAATATGAAGAATCAATGATATGAATCTATATCTTCGGCACAAACATACCGACGTCTGAATTGCAGATTGAATCGATGCCTCTTGGTCCAGATAGGTTGGGAAGAAGTGATTCTTGATCTGAAGCGTCATGACCCAGAGCACCACACCTAGACACAGAGTGAAGACGGCACATATCGAAATCAGATAACCCGAAATCTTGAGCCACGAGCGGCCCTTGGACACCAACCCGGGCAGTGTGAAGACGAATGTCGCGAGGATGATGCTGGCGTTGGCAATGCCCGCCGTGAGGGGGAACTCAGCATAGAGAAGGTGGCGGACGGCTTCGCGGCCGTCTGTAGTTGTCTTGCCGATGAGTCCTTGGACGATGAGACAAAAGCCGAGTTGGATTGCGCCGGTCGCGAGGAAGATGACATTGATGGCAAGGGTGGTGAGGAGGACCTTGTCGGGCATTTTGAAAAGGCGGCCAGTTCAAGAGTAAATTGATCGAGCTGTTGAGTTTTCCCGTCAAATGATGCACTTTAAAAAATCGAGTAGTCGGAAACCGGTTCGTCCTAACTCAAGCTTTTTTTTCTGGTTGGGATACAGGTAGAAAGGAAACGGTATCTCGACGACCGGCGTCTATGCGAATGCAAAATAAAGCGAATGACGAAAAAAAAAAGCAGCAAAGAAAAGAATGAGACGTGAATAGGAAATGAAGGAGAATGTAGCAAAACTCTCAACCCAACATCAATTAACACCACATCGCAGAGTTCTATCAAAGAAGGAAACAAAAAAAGGAAGAAGAGGAAGAGGCTCAAAAACTCAGATTGGCCGCCCAGCCAGCACAGTTACGGGGAGGAGGGGTCCAACCTCCGACTCTTCATGCTACAAAGTCACCATTTTCGTTGCCAAGTAGCAAGGGCGATGCTATTATTGGGTTAAATGGATACTGCTGGCCCTCCTACGCCAAAAGCTATAGGCTTTGGGAATGTGAGTCGGAAACCTGGGCGACGCAAAGATTGTAAGAGGTCGCGTTTCAGATGGGTACTGGTGAAGCACCAAGCTGTTAGAGGCTCCTGGGGAACATTGGGCGGGCTGGACCAATCAGGGCAGATGCAGGATGCTGCATCGGGCAAGAATTAGGCAAGTTTTCTAGTGATGGAGGTAAAATACTTTATTTGGCTATGAGGATAGGAGGGAAAACAAATATAAACGTACTGCTGGGGGCTACTTGCTTTCAAGTCTCAGTAAATAAATAAATAAAAATCCATTAGTGAAAAACCACAAAGAATGAAAGCGAAACGTGCCTGTGCTGGTAGACTAGTAAGATTGATGCTTGGTTATGCCTTTGCATCGAGTGAAATGAGAACACACACGCACAATCTCACACAAAAGGCAAATTTAATTTTTTTTTAAAAAAAAAACCGAAACGAAAAGCGCACAAATGGTAAAGATAAAGCAGATGTATGAACAGCGGTATCTTGGCATCAGAGCCTAGCTGCACCTTGGCTAGACCTGTTGAAGCTTTTCTGTATCCAACACAGCCCCTTTGTCGACGTCATTCAATGCAAATAAGACTGATAATTAAGGTTTAATTTAAATCTTTTTATTTTCTTCAGCAAATCAACCATCTCTGGAATCTGGGGGCAGGCGCCAGCCAGCTCAGATTGCAGTTGGACAAAGGGGTTACTGAACAATTGAATGCGTGAACATTCCAGAGGCGCCGCACTTAGGGCCGCCGCTCAGGCATTGCAAATGCTACTTGAAGCAAGGAGTATGATTCAGTGCATTGCAGAGAGCCATAGAACCAAGAGACACCGAGCGTTATCTGAGCGGCGAAAGACACCGAGTACATACCTATCACCTGCGTTATTAGTTACCTATTTACTTGGCTTGCACCTTCTTATTACCTATTACCTAAGTACTAGGTACTAAGGTACCTAAGTAGCTACGGGAGTACGTTACGTGCGGCGCAAGTAGTGAGCGCAGTGTAGGTACAATCCTCATTCCTCTCCAATGGCCTGGTCAACACCAAAATTTGGCCCTGTCTTCTACTTATTGCATTCCTTGTTCTCGGCCCGTTGTCTTGGACTATTCTGTTCCCGTTTATTACTAACAAGAGACGGAAACAAAGGAATTGTTTATCCCATTTTACGTTCCAGGGGACAACGCATGCATACTTCTTGGACAAACTCTGTCCCTTTTTACTTATCTTGCTACAGCCCATTACTGATCAATTACTGGCTGCTTGAACGCTTGTCTGGCTGGCGCATTTCTTATTAGTACCGAGCATAAACGCCTCCAAAAGTCGCTCGAGCCACACACACACACCATGACGCATGAACAAGAGGCGCAACTCAAGACGCTACTCGGGCATTTTTGTTTTTGTACTGGCAGGGCTTATTGGAATTAACCAGGACGATTTTTCTTCTTCTTTTTCTTTACCGACCATCGGGTTTCCTTCGTGCCAGTATTCTATCCAATCATCAGTATAAGTTAAAAAAGTAATACCGAAATTTGAAGTGAACCAGGGTGGGCGGGCCTGCCTGAAGTCCACGCTCCCCAGTCAGATTTTAACTGACATGTTTGTAGAACTAGCAATGTATAGTCTCCATTTTCGCACTGTGCTGGTCCAGGAAAGTCCCCTCCCCCCTGGAGGAGAGGAGGAGAGCGGACACGAGGGGAAGAAGAAAACAGCCAGCGCCCCATTTTTCACCTGCGGAGTCCTGCTAAGGGCTATTCTTATAACGAGGACCGCGTTGCCCCGCCCCGTTCCATTCCAGCCGTTTATGTTTGCCTCACGCAGATCCCACCTCCACTCATGATTAGGTGGGCGAGGTCTAGGCCTCTCTCACTGCCTTAGTCCCTACGCAAGCCCCCCTACCGGTAGCGTCCCGGTGCACCAAGGTACCTAGGTAACTTTCGGGCCCTGGATTCCTCCGGCTCACTGCAATATGAACAGCCAATTCTCTAGTCCCCGAGCTCTCGCAGTCTGTGCTTGTGCGTCCCCTGCGGCGAAGGAGACGGAAGATAAGAAAAATCAATCAAACAAATAAATAACCATAATTATTAAACAGGTACAAGTAAAACTTGTACCCTGGCTTGTTCGTCTATTGATAACAGCCTGCTCTCCTCCTAGTGTCTTGGGTTCACTCGTTACCAGCAATTTAGGCCTGCCAAGTGCTGAGTGAGGTTTGCCAGGTTTGTGTGGGTGTGTGGGTCGTCACACAGGCACTTCAGTATTGGGTCCCGCAGCTATGGCTGGCAACTGGGTACTGTCCGGCCTGTACAAGTAACTTTTCAAAGCCTCACCTCTCGCCTCATCAGCCCACGTCAATCCTGGTCTGCATAGGTAACGGGACGTCGACCCAAAATATCAGGCTGGCAGCGTCGAGCTGTCATGTTATTTTTGAAATAGAGCCGGCTCCAAGACCCAGACCCTCATGCCCTCTATTACACGGTTCATATTGTTGTATGTGCAATGTATTCCGTACATACGAGGCAACACTCCCTCCACGAGAATACTGGCCCTCCCTTCTGATATGTAACTTCACAACCTTACTACCCCTGTAAGTATGAGGATGTCTCTACCAGTAAAAGACGTAATCGCAATTTGCCCAATACCGAGCATTTGTGTGGGTTGTTGCACGGAATTTTGCTGCCGCATACATATAAAACGACTCTTGCTTGAATACTTGCTGCTGCTTATTACTGTTAAGCGCGGCATTACAGAAGCAGAGCCTGCACGTGGCCCCAAAACTACTTTCCTATGCGTACATACTCATGCTCATTACCCTGAGTCAATAGTTCACACAGAAAAGTCGTGCAGTGAGGTGCAACCGTGCAAGCGACGCCTACTAAAGCGTCTCTTAGGCGGTAGTTGTACTCAAAACCTAGCAAAAAATACGTTTCAATTCCTAGAGTACCACACTGCAAACTAGTTACCCACTAAAGAATACTGTGCACAGATTGACAGAGTAGCCTCGTGGTAGCTAGCTATCAGACGACCCAAAATGTAAAATCACTCATTGTGCTGAAATTTTAGTCTGACCTCGGATCAGTTTTCCCCTCTGTTAATAAATCAGTAGATCGAAAACTGCCATTTCTTGGTTAGTCCAATCATTGCGCGCGCCTCGTTCCCAGCTAAAACGCACGCACCGTCCTCCCCAGTGTGGCGACATGCGAAGACCGCAACCATGACAATTATCACCCATAACACGACTCGATGCTTGTCACAGTGTTTAGTCTCTTCTTACAATGATTCACAACAACCATGTACAACGCCACTACATGCTGGATCCATGACGGTCAACTCGTTCAGTAGCGGTGCTGTGCCCTCGTTCTTGTTCTGGACCAGAGAGCCTGAGTACTGGACGTATGTACTCCGTATATATCTATATTGTTCGAGCTGTGCCAGTATCCATTCATCGTCATTACGCTCCGCTGTATCTTGGCCCGGCCCTGTCTAACTAATAAGCTCATTTCTTGATTGGAGTCCGCTGCCTTTTAGCGCTGCAAATCAGTTGTCGCCATCCGTCAGGGTCCAGCGGAATAGCAAGAAGTTTCGGCCATCCAGGCCATAGCTCTGCGTGCCCCTGCTGCTTATCCTTAACTAGTTTACAGGCAACCCTGACTCAATCACTGAGACTCGAAACTATCATTGTCTCACTGCTATGTACCGGCCAGCCTTGAAAATAGTACAGACTGCAGCTGCCAAGTGTGCTGACATTCGCCGCACGCTTAGTCCCTAGCCAAGACAGTGTGCAATATCCGTCATACATGTACGTATAACACACTGTCCAGTGCCCTGCACAGACTGGTAATGCATAATATAATGGACGAGTAGGATAACTCGCGCCCTTCTAGGAGCAACACCAACTCCTGCTCCTTTGCAACAATAATTAGGGGCTGACAGCTTTCCTGAGCCTAGCACAACCACCCACATGTGATGATTTGACAACAATCTTAATAATTCTCTACAGAGTACTGTCCTTGCTACTGCATAATTTTACTGACAATATCTCTCCGCTGCGTAACTTCAAAGTCCGAGGAAGACACCTGTTGAGAACCGTTCATCATCCTCTGAGCAAGGCGGCTTCGTGGCACCAGACTATGGCTCTTTTGGCTGTCGGCTCATGCTGTTGCCCAATTACCATGCGCTTGTGGTCCAAATTAAGGAATAACATGCCACTAGTGCTCAAAACCGCACAGTGCGCCTTGGTGATCTGCCTGGCAATCATCATACCATGGGCTCCGCCGGGGCGCCGCCTCTTGCCCTCACTGTGGAGTAACGGCTTGCTGACAGTTATTAGGGTACTAATTTGCAAGCGGGAAACCAAAGCTAATAAGATAGGACGCCCTCGGTGACGGGGCAATCCAACATGAGTATCAACTATGGTTCTGCGTAGCGGGTTGGCAGTATGGGAAGACAGACTCTAGCGTACTCGCGGTCTGCCTGAGAGGTCGTTTCTGCTTTTCCCTTTTCCCTCCTTTCATTTTCATCCCCCCCTTTAGACCGACTAGAACCATTAGAACAAAGACATTGACAGACATTTATCCGGCCGTAGCGGCGCCGGGTGCCCTACGCTGCCACTTATTCGGTCCAAGTGGTGCCATTCCACCGACGCAGCCTCAGCTGTGGAACTGCACGAGTTGAAGAAACGCGCTAGCTAGCGCGGCAGCTCAGGGTGGATGCGTGACGGAACGTGTGAGTGGCAATGGAAATGTCTCAATACTCTATCAGCCGGAGAGGCAGTCGTTCTGTGCCCCTGTTTCGACTTTGGTTGCGGCCGGCATAACGCTTTAATAAGCGAGTAGAGTTTCAGGGGGACGAGTGGTACGGCAACGAGGAACGCTCTTTCTTGTTAGGCTGTGTCGCTGTATGTTTTGCAGTCATTCAGTCATAGGAGGGTTGTACTATGCTACCAGTACAACAGAAGATGTACTGAGTACTACTATCCTGGCATTTGTGGTGGGTAAACTGGGGCTTATGAAACGGGGAGGCTACCGAAGGGGATGCAAAGGACAGCCCACTCCGGTGGACGAGGCAGATACTGTACTAGTTATTACTGGTAATATTGTTCGGTGGCTAATAATAGGGTCACAGTTTATGTATTCCGCGTATTGGTAGAAACGTGACACTCTCAACGCTGTACGGAGAAGAGCAGAGCCATCCACAAGGAGTGAACTGCACCCAATTCCCAAGCTTTAGAGAGGGAAGAATGGCCTGGTTAGTCACCATTTGGAAAACACTGGTGCTGATGGAGGTAAGCAGAACTGGGACGTTTGCTAGGCAACAGAAGTTTTCTAGCTACTGGCTCTGGGTAACCGGTCGGATACTCAGCCGAATGCTCAGCCGAATGCTCAGCCGAATGCCCAGTTTCGCGTTCAAGTTTGGGGGCTGCCACCCTAGCAGCTTGTGACAAACGTGCCAGTATAGGTACAGAGTACCTTGGTGGTCAGATAACTACCTACCAGTACGCCTGATTTGCATTACCAAGAGGGTTAACAACTCGTTAGCGGTCCCCACAGCACATCCATGGCTGCTAAACTTAACCCCTTACTAGTGTCCACCGACCAGTGGCACCAACTGGCCTCTGCCCTATGACGACTGTGGGTCCCCTGAGTGAGAAGGTAGTTCTGGCAGGTTGGCAGGCTACGGGAGGCGACCAGTCCACTGTACTCGGTACGGGGTGCTGCTAACGAGGTCTCCGCGCGGTTCAGTGGTGGTGGCTTGGTTGATTTGTAGCGTCTCGCACTGTGCGCCCACCGCACGGCAGCTGCGGAGTGTCTGGGCAAGCGCCCCGACAAATGCATCTGCATACCTAGAGTCAAACGCTACCGGCTAACCAGAGCCATAACAACTTAAGCCATACTAGAAAGGGCCACTCACCCGGCTGCCTGCCAAACGCTCCCCCAGTCCAGCCCAGACCAGCCAGAGGCAGAAAAAAAGGAATAACCCCCCAAGAAAACCAGACCAAACCTGGTTTGTTTCTCTGCGACACTCGGGCTGCTCCCTCCTCCGCTCAACATCCAGATCCAGTATAGATCCATCGGCACCACGCTCAAAGCAGCATCTCCACCACTTGTTTCCTTTTCCAGCAATCTTCTCCAAGTGATACAACGGCTTCTTGGTCGAATTGCGCTTCGCTATATTTTATTACCCTGTCTACGAGTTTTGCATACATCCCGCAGCCATGGCCGACATCACCGATCAGCACGATCAGACCTCGCCGCAGGACCTTGACGATGCCAATTCTGTCGGAAACGGCAGTGCGCCGTCCGAATCTCGCGGAGTCAAGCGCCAGCGTCCTACGCCTGCCGACGACGACGACGACGATGACGAAAAGGGTGGCCGCGAGCGCCGTAAAATTGAGATTAAGTTCATCAGCGACAAGTCTCGCCGTCACATTACCTTTTCTAAGCGCAAGGCTGGAATTATGAAGAAGGTCGGTAGATTTCTCTCCCGTGCAGCGATCCCCGCTCCTCTCCTCGTCACCACAGACGTCACTAGGTCTCGAAATGGGATAAAAAAAGCGTTTATTTTTGCTTTTTGCCGCAAATGACGTTCAAATATTTCGTGATGAGCCGAATTGTCGCCTCTGTGGCTCTTCTTCCTCCGCGTTCGCGTGCTGACTGTGCCCTAGGCTTACGAGTTATCTGTGTTGACCGGCACCCAAGTTTTGCTCCTCGTCGTATCCGAAACTGGTCTTGTTTATACCTTTACGACTCCCAAGCTCCAGCCTCTCGTAACAAAGGCCGAGGGCAAAAACCTCATTCAGGTATGCTACCCCGACCACCAATGCTTCTGTGCGACTTGCGTACCTTGTTCGTGCGCCCAGTGCAGCAGAACGCGTTGCGCGTTATCGACCACTCATCAGCACCACTCCTGCGTCGCCATCACTCCCACACACTTTCTAAAATAAAAACGCGTTGCTAATCAGTTTTACGCTAACAGGCTTGCCTGAATGCTCCTGAGCCCGCCCCAGGTGGTGAAAACGGTGTCGACGGGGACGGCGGAGACTCACCCGAAGAGTCTGGCTCCCACATCCCTCCTCCTACTAGCCGCCCAGGCATGCCCCAGAACCAGCACATGCCCGGCAACTACATGCCCAACATGCCGCTGGACCCCCAACAAGCTCTGGCATACCAAAATTATGTGCAGCGCAACCAGGGCTACGGCTCTGGTATGCCGCAACAGCCCGGCATGGCCCCTAGCAGCCATCACCAGTCTTAGAAACTGGATCATGAGCTTCTGATGCCATAACAGCAGCGATCGACGAAGCACTGTCGACAGTGAGATGGGCCAAAGTTTTTTTTTTAATGGTGGACATGGGTTATCTTGTGCGGGAACTTGGGCAATTTTTTTTTACTATTTCCTTCTGGCGTTGATCAGTCTTGTTGTGCTCGTTTTGGTGATTTAACTACGTGCTGCTCCTGCTGCCGCCACCTCTACTTTCCTTTGTCTCAATGTGGATTTATGCATCGATCTGTTTTGAAGAAAAAGCATCAAAGAGCAATAAAACCATTGGCGGGGGAGATTCGCCACGCAGCCACTGCTCCGGGTAATGGAGCTGGTCAGGGAGACACCCAGCGAATTGGGACAGTTTCTTGGGACTATTATCACGGTGGCCTAGTCAAGGCGACATCTGGCAGCTTGGCAGAGAGGAGGGCAATGAATAAGCTGTGTATACTGAATGATTAAGCATCATAAAAGAATGATACTAGCCAGAGTGATTGAGCGAATGCGAAGTGTGCGAGTGTGTGTGTGTGGTAAATTTTGTCCATAGGCGGAGTGAATATGGAACTTTGTGTGGTCGGATCTGTAATCCGAGATATATGCTGTGGGTGGGAAGCACCAGAACTACAACAAAAACCAAGTTGGGAACATTGAAAAGCTTGGCGTTCGCATCTGCCGGTCTGTGCGGGCAATATATCGCGTGGAGATTCGATGCATATCTGCAATCCGCATGGCTATCCAGAAGCGGCAAGGCTTTGTAGCCGTTGCAGATGGCCCTTTACTCGATTTGTTGACGTCTCAGATGATGAATGGTGCGGCGGCATGTGTTGCCCAGAGCAGCTTAGAAGCAACCCGTCCAAACCCCCTCCTAAAAATGGGAAATCTGCAATCTCAGTGGGAAAGAAGGGGGCCTCGTTCGTCTTTAACCGGATTTGGGGATGGAGGCGGAAACGTTGCCTGATTGGGGAAGCGTGCGCCGCTGCAATGTAGGTAGGGCTGAAGAATGGCTACATGTCTTATGCTGCTCGAGTGTGATCGCAGGAGCACCAAAAAAGGTGAGTAAGTGATGGTCTTGCAAGCACGGGATGGCACGATTGTAACATTGCCTGTCGGCACTTGGGAGAGCGACTTGAACAACATGACGTTGGTGAGTGAGTGGTGGAGACATGATAGATAAAATGGGAATTATTCAGTTTGGGAGGAAGGGAGATGACCGTTGATTGTAAAAGAAGGCAGAGACGAGAAATATATCTACTCAAGAAAAAGTATCAAAAAACCATAACGCAATTTGCTTGTATGCATTGCTTTTGAGCTGACAGGCCAATGTCAGTTTGGGCAACAATCACAATCCCTTTGTCTGAATTCCCCGTCATGATATCATGATGTCACAATACAGGCGAACTACAAACTATGTATTTACAAGGTCGTCAAAACTACAACAGGATTGTGAAAGAGGCGAGAGAGAAAATTATGATAGGAAAGCAGCCATAGCTCTGTAACACGCAACCGAACAAGACAAGGCAGCAGATGTTGACGCCATCGTGGCCTTGAGGGCTTGAATTGTGGCTGGTGAGGCTAACTGACGACTACTGGGTTATTAGCGAGCGGTTTCGCTGTGGACTTGAGAAACGCCACAGGCTGGTTACCTGGCAAATCTGCGCGGGTTTAGCATGAGCATGTTTGAGAAGGTTTCTTTGCAGGATGTGTGCAGTGGCATGTACCGGTACTTCACAGCAATTTTTATATGCCCGTTTTTTAAACCAGCGGCCATGGTGGTGTTGAAACACGAAATGCTGGTTGGAATTTAACAGAACAGAATGGAATATTTTCATACATGGATATTCTGGAAGAAAATAATCCATCATCTCAAACTCTTTTCCACATTCGTGAGAATCGTGCTGTAATTTAAGAACGTGAAAAGAGCCGATATTTGTCTTGATGTGTCTCAAGCTAATTTGCAAATTCAGTTTCCTGCATTCCCATAGACACAGTGGCAATCAGCTACTCCGTAGGTTTTCTGCAGGGGCAAAACTCCAATACCGCTAGGTGCTATTTTCAACGTGTATCTAAATCTGTTTCCAACGTCGCGTCTCGCTTCCGTCAATTGTCGCGGTTCCGTTATGGAACCGTCACAGGTTCCAACTGTCAACAGGTGGCTGCAAGTACTGGTACATTGTAGACCCCGCCCGCCCCACCACTTTTTGACCAGGCCCCCGCATGCATCCTTAACAATTCCCAGCTGGATCCTTCGTACAAATCTGTTAGTAGTCCAGACGATGTCCGTTTTCGCTTGCGGCTTCCAGTCTTCCCGGCATGGGTTGACCACGCTGGTAGATGATGCTAATTTGGGTCGTGGGGAGCTTAGATAATAATTCTCTCGTTCGGTCAATTGATATGCGCTTGTTTCGCTGTTTAGGCTTGTAACAGATAAGAGCAGAAACCCCAGAGTGCTCTACCAAAAACAAACTGTCTTTCACTGCAAACCCGACGCAACTTTGACTCGAGTGTTGGCAACCCTTGCGCATACTCCCGACGACGACGACGCCGACGACGACGACGACAGCACATAAAATCAACCCAACAAAGCTGCATGTGATTCAGTTCTTCGACCGGAGACTTTTGAGATCGACAGGATCCTAAACAAATCTAAAGGTAGTAGCACAGCAAACTGCTCTTTTGCCTTGCACAAACACATCAGCAGACGGCCTTCTTTGCATCCATCTTCTCTCTTCATAAAGCAACACGACCGCAACATGGAGTTTCTTCGCCGCCACGACGTGAGCCACATGAATATGGGATCAGGTGACGACATGATGAGTAACTCCTCGGGTGACCCCATGATGATGAACATGGTATTCCACACGCGCACCATGACGCCTCTCTACTCGAGCGCCTGGACGCCTATGAATTCGGGCGCCTATGCGGGGACCTGCATCTTCCTTGTAGTGCTCAGCATCGTTGCCCGCCTGCTCATCGCCCTGCGCACCACGCAGGAGGCACGCTGGCTTGACAAGGACATGCAACGCCGGTACGTCGCTGTCCGCGAAAAGGTGCCCCTCTCCGAGGCTATAGCGCACGACCCGGATGCCAAGAAGATGGTTCTGTCAGCCAATGGCGTCGAGGAGACAGTGTTTGTGGTGGCCCGAAAGTCATCCGTCGCGCGGCCCTGGCGGTTCAGTGTTGACCCCGTAAGAGCCGTCATGGACACCGCGATTGTCGGCGTTGGCTACCTTCTGTAAGTCATTTGTTTTGCGGAGCGAACATAGGAATGCTTGTGCTAATACTTTAGCGTGTTAGAATGTTGGCGGTCATGACGCTGAATGTTGGCTACTTCATGTCTGTCCTCGCTGGTGTCTTCATCGGCAGTCTGGTTGTCGGACGCTACAGTACCGTGACTGAGCACTAGTTTGCTTTTGGTGAGAGGTGCAGTGATGAAGCATGTATAGGACACTGGTGGTCCAATAGACGATGGGGGATGGTATTCGACGACTACTACTCTAAACAGTGCATTTTTTCTTTTATACCTAGGCAAGGCGCATGGCGTTGATTTAGCACAACAAAAAGAAAATAGGATAGAAAGATTCATTATTTTCTAAAATGGTGACTTGCATTATGTGGTTCAATGCGTGGCCACGTCAACGTATCAATAGCAAACAATGTCCTGAACCCTTTTTGAAGAACCCGTCTCCCCCTTTCAGGGGTCTATTGCTCTATTTTTTTTTTAAAAAAAAAACAAAAAACATCTAGAATCGGGGTAATCCATTTAGCTCATTGCGCTCTCCTCGTAGCCCTGTGCGATCCAGTTCCTTCGAGTGCAGCTACAAAAACCTCACTAAGAGGGGAGATCTTGGCGGGATTGATAATAGTTCAGGATCCTCCACCCGGTCGGTATATGCAGATAATATTAGAAGTAGCCATCATTTATCAGAATCCTGTGTCGATGATTTTTCTTGTCTTCCTAATTCCTTATTGTCCTTTGGTCATCTCTGCTTTTTCGGCCGTGTTCACGGCCTGGTTCTTGCTAGCCGTCCAGAATCTGTCAATCATGATCGTGGGCAACGACCGGCGTTCCGTGGCCGTGCCAAACACCTTGAGTGACCTCTCCTCCACCAACCCGATGCCTTCGTATACAGCTACGCAGCTTTTGCCGCCATTCTTGCGCACTGCCTCCCGCAACTCTTGCAGAACCGTCACCAGCTTCCGCAAGGCATCTTGGTTGCGCTGCTCCCATGTCGCAAACATGGGCTTTGCATGCGTGACCTCAATTGAATGGAAGACGCCAAGGATGTGAATCCCGATTATCAGCCATGGTGTGCGACCGAACCACAACTGGGGCAGATGAAAGTCAATGGGTTTGATATCCTGCTCACAGGTCTTGAGCTCGGCTGCTCTGTACTGGGGCATGATCTGGTGGTCTCTGCGCATTAGCCAAGCTGGTGCAGTGATCAAGTCTCCCATTCGTGCGAGCATCGAGCTGGCTTTGTAGCTTTGCTCCTCTTCCGCCACCGGCGACCCAGGAGATACATAACATGCATCCGTCTGGGACCGCACCACGCAGCGCAAGTCGCCAATGGAGTACTTCAGTACGCGATGATGGCTGATACTGTCCTCGGAATACTCAGGATTTTCTGTAAAGACCTCACCAAACCGGTAACTGTACAGACCTTGGTCAGGCTGCACAACCTCCGTAATAGTTCGCTCGGAGCGCTCAATAATGAGGGTGTCGTGGACGAGCGACAGGTTCATTCGGAAGGATGCCTGGTTAGACTCTTTACAAAAGTTGAGTAGTTTGCGTAGGCTGTTGCGGTTCACAATAACATCGACTTCGTCGAAAAGAAAATCGGGGTTCATGACCTCGACGGCATCAAAGACTGGTCGGAATGTGTACTCGGGAGACCTTGCGGCGTTGAGGTCCCGGATGTACATGCCACAATCCGGATCCAGTGCAATCGGCAGTCTACGATCTTGCCATTCGGGAGCTCGACCTATTGTAATTTTGGACGATGAATTAGTTTCGTGAGAATTAACTGCAAGAGCTGCCAGGCGTGCTCACCTGGAATCCAATAGGTTGGCGTGGATCCTTCTCTCCAGCTGTAGGAACACAGCAGCTCTGGAGGTTGACTGCTTGTGACAGGCGTAGATTCACATTGTAGAGTAGAATAACTCATGGTATGTACCAAGTTATCGCTTTGGGTGTTCTTCCAGAGCCACTTTGACTCTGTCTGCCTCAAGTTGGACGTCATTTTGGATCTACAATTGAATGTAGGAACCAGAAACAGAGGACGAATAGGGACCGGCTTAATTGTGAAATATTTCTGATGGAGTGTGCGCAACCTACTGTTTATAAACGTGATTCACCTTCTGCGGTTTTATAAGCTGGGTCGTTTGCTTGACGTCTGCCGGCCGGCCGCTCGCATCCTTCTCCAAATACAGCTTAATGCACTTGTCCCTTGCTAAGCGAGCGGAGTTCTCATCTGAGGAAAAAACTTCAAAATAAATAAGAGTGGATAAGGCGTTTTTCAAACTAGGAAGTGCCCTTCAGCTCAGCTTTTGCTTCGACTAGACATACTATCATCGCCGAATGGAACGGCCTGTTAACAGCTTTCGACGTACGCCGCAGCTGCTCAGTCCTCCGGAAACATGGAATTACACTGTATTTACTCGAGCTGACGCAAGTATTATCTGCAATCCCGGACATGACCAAATTTGAACGTCTTCTGAAAGCAGGTCGCATGTTTGGCGTTGGCTTCTGAGTCAGCTGAGACTTGGTGTCAGAAAGGAAGTATTGCAGGCCACAGGGCATGATGACCAGGTATATTGGAAAAGACTGATCTATGTAGCGCATTTAAGTGTGTGTTGTAGAGAAATGTTCCGACATTGGGTATATTTTGAGCAAGCTGGTACCTAGTGATGAAGTTGTAGCTATTCTGGTAGCCGAAGAGGCAGGGCCGCGATGGCTAGGCGAACATTGTTCGAACGGAGTCAACTTCTTCCATATAAGAGATCTCTCACTGGAGAAATATTAAACCAGCAAAATATTTGTACTTCTGAATAGAAATCTGGTTTCTGCGTTTTTTGGGGAGCTGACATGTGAAAACCCATGGTGCCGCAATGAGACCAATCCGTCCATGTTGCTCCAGACTCAGTGTACGACCTGGGTCGACCAAACGCGGAATTATTCATGCATAATTGGCAAATTATCTACTTATCAAGCTGCGCATGATATCTGGTGCTACCCATTTTGCTCGGCAAAACCGGCTCTGCTCCGTTATATATATATATATATATGTGGATATATACGTCTTGCAAGCCAAAGACTCTTTGCTGAGAGAGACTGGTACCATGGGGTGTGCACGTAATAATGCGAGTGTATATTGCACGACGTATAATCCGAAGCATCAGTGATTTGAGTGGACTTTTTAATGTAGTATTTAATAGAGCAGCAAATGTCTCGGACCAGAGTGCATGCCAGGACAAAATCGGCGTCCAAGAGCGGATATTGTCCGAAAGCTAACCTTGCATCAGCGAGAGACAAAAAGGATTGTGGACGAATAGCGGAAATATCCGTAAAAATAACAAAAAGCAAACCCATGGTTGCAAATACACACCCCTTCTCCACCTAGTAGTTGCTGTGACGGGCAGCCTCCATGAGACAGGCGCTAATAACGCTTGAACAAAGCAATAAGGGAAAAAAAGGAAGGTACGAGATTGGAAGGACGGGCTTGGGCGGGGAAATACTACTGGTAGAGAGGCTTTTGATTGCGTTTCAAACATGTAATGCGGGGATGTACGTACGGTTGGATGGTTACAACAGAAACGACGCCCATCAACGTTTTATTGACGTGCGAACAGGAGGAAAGAAGGTTGCCAGTAGCTAAAGGGAAAAAAACCTAAATTATTCATGTGCGTAACGCAAGCCCCTCCCAGATCAGTGGCATTACGCAAACTTTCCAATTATCCGTCCCGTCAAGCCATGTGGCGACTGCGATGATGACAGCCTTAATCGGACATCTGGAGGCTCTGGTCGATTGGCTAGATCAACGACGGACAAAGTGGACTGGCTGATGGCGGCTCGCAGCGTGAAGGGTGGCAATGCATACTTACGCGCCCCTATTCTACTCTATTTTATTGGAAACAGGAGTGTAGATTTATTTCTCCTATCATCGTGTATAAAGCAAAAAAAAAAAAAAAATAGAACTCAAAAAATGTACTGGGAAGACGAGGTCTTGTGAATCTGTAACGAAGTTGTGCAGAGATGTCCACCCCCCAGTATTGCTTCACGATGACAAACAAAACGGTAAAATCTCCCCAGTATTGCTTCGATGGCAAACCCAAACGGTCAAGTGTACACTTCATATTCCGTTGGCGAGTCCTAATGGGTAAGTAGGTCACGAGATTTGATCGTTTTGGTTTGTCATCGAAGCAATACTAGGGAGACGTTACCGTTACCTGGGCGAAACAAGATCTCAGAGTAATACAGCATCTCAGTTTAGTTGGCGACTGCCACGTGAATGTCATCCATTGCCCAAGTTGCGCTTAGCTCGCGACGCCCACGTCCCTTGAGCCCCACCACCCGTGAAGGTAATCTAAACCGAGAACGGGTGATGAATTACAACTTGCTGTTCATAGCAGATGCAAGCTGTAGCTATTGATTTCGTCATTTCTGGATGTATATAACGCCGTGCGGCTGCCCTCATGGCATGTATGAGGATGTTCCGCAATGTATAACATTCGAAGAGCCGTATATACAACTCAATGGCTCACAGCCTGCCATTACCAAGCAGGACACACAACTCTCCACAGGCTATACAAGTGACCATCTCGGTAGACGGCAGCTGTCATAACGACGCACCTATATTCACGACCGGTTCAGTTATCTCAGGCCACGCCAGAGTCCACAGCACCATTGATGCCTACTGCCACGATGCTGAGATTGTCCTCCTCGGCCTGGCCGGAACACGCCTTGAGCTGACGAGACACAAGCCGACGCGGGCTTTATCTCCATTTCTGAAAATGTACATGATGAGCGAGCAAGAGGGCGGCAGCTTGGAGCTCGACTCGCCTTTTCCCAAGGTCATGGCCGCCGGCGAGACTATATCGATACCTTTTAGTTTTGTCGTACCTCAGTACTTGCTCGAAGATTCGTGCCGCCACCCTTGTGCAAGCCATGCTGTCTGGGAGCGGCACGCCCATCTACCCCCTACCCTCGACGGCGGCCGCGACGAGGAAGAGCACGAGTTTCTCGCACGGGGCCGGATTCTGTACTATGTCGAGATGCGCGTAGGCTGCCAGAATTTGGAGTCTGGCCACGGTACCGGCAGTCCTGATCCGACACTCATTGCAGGGCGCCAAATGGTCACCATTCTGCCAGCACTACCAGAGCTACCGCCGCTACCCATGGATTTCGTGGGAATAAGTGCCTTCTCCCAGACGACATCACTCGTCATTCGAAAACATCTCGTACGGCGCGCCGGCCGGCTGACGGCATCCGGTCTGCAGCCGCCAGCGCTGATGCTCGATCCAAGAGGCCAGTCCTCACCGTGCTCCGTCCTACGCCTCCGTCTCGAGTTCCAACCGAGTGATCCGGGCTCTACACCCCCGCGCAAGCTGATAGTGTCAGGCGTCGCTCGGGGTACCACGCATCTCTGTGCTGAGCCCTCTGAGCTATTACCGGAGATCTCGCGCCGAGGAAGCGGCTGCAGCGAGGAAGAGGATACCCCGACTACGGTGCAGTACTACTCGGCCCAGACTCTCCTACCCTCAACGCCACAGATTCCCGCCTGGCAGCAAATCCAAGATGTAAAACATGGGGCTAGCAGTTACTACTACCGAGCGGAGCTTGAGATACCACTTGCCCTGCCAGCCTGGCAGCGCAAGCCGGTGCTCCCAACCTTTTACTCCTGCCTCATCTCCCAGACGTATACATTAGAAGTGAAGCTAGACCTAGGGCGGGTGACCCCGCGGCTCGCACTCACTCTTCCTCTGCAGATCGGGGTCTGTAGCAGTGACTTTAGTAGACAGGTAGTGGATTACGTCTAGATGCAGAGGTCATATGGAAACCATAAATGAGTATTTGCAAATTCAAAATGAAAATTAATATGTACTTCAATTATAAAACTCTATCTTCCGATTTGTATTGCAGCTTCTATACAAGAAATCGATTCCAGAGTCATACTATTGTGTTCTCGTGGTAGCAGCTTCACGCTTCCACTTCACCTTGCATAGTATATAGTGACAAAGGTGGTACTACGCGAACCTACTAGCTGTATCTGCGACAAAGGTAGAGGCTCGCCAGAAGTGCCGAGCACCCAGTTCGACATGTCTCGGGAAGGTCAAAACTGAACGGGAGAGGGGGTTTTACAACAACTCTTGCTCGATTTCCATGGGCAACGATGCACTGACATGCATGGGGCATTTTCTTTTAGTTTTCTGAAGTATTCCACTTGGAAAATTATAGGTCTCATGTTCAAACAAGAAAAATACGAAAAACTGAAACTCTTGATAGCTGGTGTATAAAGCGACCGAGGGAAAAAGAAAATCAATGCCTGCGCCTTATCTCTAGTTTTAATAAATTCCGTGACCCTATCACTTTTTGCATCGTCTTGGCATAACATCACACCACTCCCGCGTCGGCATTACCACCTTGGAGCTTGTTGCTCTCATATGCCAGCCTCATGCCCGTCCGTCTTCATTTCTTCGCCAGATACTCTTCCCACCCAATCTCTTCCAACCGAGCCGCTTTACTCTCCACCTCCAGACTCATGTTCTTCATATAATCCCCCATGGCTGCACTGTATCCGTTACTCTCTGCGCCGGCACAGCCGAGAATCTTGACCGCCAAAAGCCCTGCGTTTGTCGAGTTGTTAATACCCACCGTCGCCACGGGGCATCCACGGGGCATCTGAACGATGCTCAGCAGTGAGTCCTGGCCGTCGAGATGCGTCGCCTTGACGGGGACGCCAATTACAGGCAGCACAGTCTCCGATGCCAGCATGCCGGGCAGGTGCGCTGCGCCGCCGGCCGCCGCGATGAGCACGCGGACACCTCGGGCGGCAGCAGAACGGCCCAGGTCGACCATGCGCTGTGGGGTGCGGTGTGCCGAGGTTATGGTGTAGTCATATGGGACATTGAACTTTTCGAGAACCTCAAAGGCGCCTCGGAGGACAGGTAGGTCAGAGTCGGAGCCCATGGTAACGACCACGAGCGGGCTAGTTTTGCTGCGTGATGACACGGGCTTGGTAGAGGTAGCAGCGGGAGCAGCAGTCGCAGATGGACGCAGTTGCACGGCAGCGCTAGCAATGCGGCCGTCGCGGATGCTATCCACCTCTCTAGTCAAAACCCCTGCCAGCTTCTCCAAGTCGGCGCCGCCCTTGGCAACCAACGGCGACGTCACCGTAATATGCCCAATCTTGCGGCTAGGCTTGGACGCCTTGCCATACAGGTGAATGTACACGTCCATATCCTCGTCGTAGCTGTGGCTCGCCAGATCCACCAGCGCATCGTGCGACCCTTCCTCGGCGCCACCCAAGATGTTTAGCATGATGGCGGACGATACACGCGGCGTTAGCGCCGTCGTGCTGGGGAAGATGTCTAAGATAGCACACAGCTGCGCCTTGAACTGTGACATGTAGGGGACAGCCTCGGTGAAGAGGTGACCCGAGTTGTGCGGTCTGGGGGCGACCTCGTTGACAACAATGCCACCTGCGAAAGTAATGATATTAGCCGCCAATTTCTTTTTTCCATCTCCCATCCTTTCTGCAACAAGTGACAGATTCATATAGTTTTGTCTTTACAGGAGAAAATCACACTTACCATCTTTGAGCAGAAACATCTCGACGGCAAAAACACCCCGACCCTTGAGCGTGCGAATAACATTACCAGCTACCTTGCGCGCCTCCGCACATGCCTCCGCTGACACCCCACGAGGCGGCAAAAACACCTTTGTGCAGATGCTATCCTCATGCACCGTCTCAACCGCCGGATACGCATGCACATCCCGCAATTGACCCCCCTCGTCTTCCGTACGCACCACCATGACGGACAATTCCTTGAAAAACGGCTGAAACTTCTCTGCATACAGAGACAGCGTCCCCATGGAGGCGATCGCCTCCTCAAAATCTGCTGCGCTGCGGACCTGGAAATTACCGCGTCCGTCATACGAGCCCTTGCGCGCCTTGAGCATAAATGGAAACCCAAACTTATCCCCAACAGCCTGGAGCGCGGCGGCAGTGAGACCTTCACCGTCAACACCGACGGCGGTCTGCGGCGCGACAGGAATGCCCGCTTGCAGGAAATGCTCCTTTTGCAAAAATTTATCCTGAATCAGCCTAATAGTCTCCCACGACGGATGCACTGCCACCTTCTTCAATGGCTTGCCCTCGCCGACAAAGACGCCCTTGGTGGCGATTTCCTCAAGCACTTCCGTGTCCACATGCTCAATCTCGACGGTAAGCACGTCGACGCGCGCAGCCAGCTCCCGAATCTTGGCAGGATCATTGAATGCTCCGGTGACGTGCTTGTTGTTGGTGCAGATTTGCTTTGCGGGTGAGGTGGCAGCGTCGAGGATGGCGAGCTCAACGTTGAGAGGGGAAGCAGCCTCTTGCAACATGCGGCCGAGCTGGCCGCCGCCGAGAAGGCCAATGACTGGATACTTGCCCATTCTCAAAGAGCAACAAAATTGGTGTCGAGAATTGTTGAAAAGCGCGTGCTGGCAAAATGGACTGCAAAAGCGCTTGATGAGCCGAAAGCACACAGTACGCTAGGACTCATTCAATCGTTTATTGCACGCATTTTCGAGCCCGTGAGAAAAAAAGTTTTTGTGGGGCGGGTGTATGTATGTGTCTCCGTGAACAGCGCGGCGGCCGTTCTCGGGTCGATAAGCATCACTACTCGACAAACTAGCACGCAGACCAGAGGTCCGAACAAAACGCCCCCAACAGAAATCTCTCCCTCCCAAAAATAAATTATTATTAATTATACTCCCTGTTGACCTAGGCAGGTCATAGGGTCCTTCGGTCTATGGAAAGAGGGGGAAAACTGGGAGAAGCCCAGGGGAAAACCCCCCGCCTCCCAAAAATAAATAAACAAAGGAATAAAGGAATCAATACACAGTAAAGCTAGAATAGAGCACTTAGACTCCGTTGTTCATTCCTGCGAACAAGAGTATGAGTCACTAAGAAGAGAACAGCAAGTCAAGGGAAGCAAAGAAAATCCCATCAACGTCTAAATCCAAAGGCTAGCATAACCTAATGGAAACTATAATTTCGACTTAAAAATAAGAGAAGACACATTTGCAAATTACCTTTTAACAGCCAGGCGTGCGCCGGCCTCCCTCTAGGCCTTGTCCGTACTCCTGCGTCATTTGTACAACTCATTTAGCCATACTTGTGCTTTAGACTTGGGTATATTGTACAAAAGTATACAGAGAAACCTCACCTATCTTCAATAAAAGGCTTGTCCAACGTGTGACCGTGTTGCGCCACCGCCGCGTCCCGCGTGTGTGTGCGCCAAGATCTATCCAGTAGCACGAGTCATAGACTGGAGGGTGACGTTGGACCAATCGCCATTCTCATTGTTATTATTGTTATTATTACCCTCTCCTGGCTATTCAATACTGGTAGGGATATTCCGCCCAGTCACTGGAGCAGTAGAGATGAGAACAGTCGAGGCCATCACTAGGGTTGTAACTAATAACACATGGCAGGGAGTCATAGACAGATATTGATAACAAAAATGGTTATTACATTGCGAGCTACCAGTCTTTCAGGCGGTCCATGTAATAATACTTAGCTAAACAAATCAGTGAACAAGAAGAAAAAAAAACCAACGCTGAAAATCAAAAGCCATGGTAACTCAGCCGTCCCTGATTTTGTCCTGTAAGCATTCCATAAACGCCAACCGAACAAATCTGTCGCCGTCATGCGGCTCGGTTCCATTATTAAAACATCAGAAAGAAAAAAATCCAAGCAAAGTCCCACCTCCCAAAACACCTAGCAACCATTAAAAAAGAAGTAGAAAGGCGGTGAGCATAAGACGTAAAGAAAGAAAAAAAAAACAGACGACCCAGGCAAAACGCTAGATGACACCAATACAATAAAATGTAGCTGCACGACGATGCCGGTTCGTATACTTCTTGTGTGCGTCAAGTCACAAGAAAGGCAAAGCTGCGCGTGATACAAGTATTCCAATAGACTTTCTTTAGACCGGATGGTGCAAAGTAGGGATAATACTTTCCCCTACTCGCGGTCACGCTCAGACTCTCGCTGAGGGCCATCCTCGGGTCTATCCGTGGACTTGGTCTCGCAACCCTTGACGAGGCGATGTCTCTGCAAAGGAAAAAGAAAAGTGTCAGCACGTCATTCAGTCTTGGGTGAAGGTATTTTAAGGTTTTGCAAGTGGGTTTGTTTCGGCTCTTAGCTTTTTCGAGGCTTGCACTAAGGGGGGGGGCGAGGCTTGGGGGCGATGGGAGGTTGGATCGAGCGTAGAAAGTCACGAATAGGAAGGGATACGTACCTTGAGGGCATCCTTGCGGGAGAAGCTCTTACTGCAGTAGTTGCAGGGGAAGGGCTTGACAGCCAGGTGAATGCGCTTATGACGCTTCAAGTCGTGATTGCGGCTGAAAGACTGGATGCACTGATCGCACTTGAAGGGGCGCTCAGACTGGGGAGGAGCGGGAGCGTGGCCGTAGACCATCTGACTGCCATAGCCCTGGTTGTGGTGGCTCATGCCGGGAATCATGGACATCTGGCTGCCAGGCTGGTGCATGTTGGACATCACAGCGCCGCCCATGGTGGGCAACTGGCCGTAGGAGTTATACCGGGGGTGGTAACCCATGCCGTTAGAGACAGATCCCAAGCCCCGCGCGCCAGGGCTTCCAGCTGTGGTGGGAGAAGGCTGGCTGGGCGAGTGTTGCTGCTGGGGGGGAGGATAGGACGAGAACTGCGAAGGCCCGGACGAAGTGTAGTAGCTGGGATTGCTACCTGGGCGGGAGTGGGCGGCATATGCGTCTGAATGAGCAGTGAGGCTAGACTGAGAGGGAGCCTGAGACGAGTTGTGTGTGGCCATGATAGCCGAGTGCTGAGTAGGGCCAGACACCATGGCAGCGTGAGCGTGGGCATCGTGGGAGCCATAATGCTGAACTTGCTGCTCAAAGGGAGCGGGCAAGCCATCCGGACCAGTGGCGGGCGACTGCGAGCTGCGCTGGGCAAAGTTCATGCTGTTGGTGTGGTTATACATTGGCTGGCGAGTGTAAGGCGATTGAGGAAGGGGTTGCTGCTGTTGTTGGGCCTGTTGGGGCTGCTGAGACTGGGACTGAGGCTGCTGCGAGCCAACCTGGTAGGCAGGTGCCGAGTTGTTATTCCAAGATGCCTGCATGGGACCTCCGTATGTGTATTGCATGTTAGAGTGGTGTTGTGATGTTTGCGATCCTCCAGTGTGGACAGAGGATAGGCTTGGGCTTAGCCCGTCGGCAGTTCCTTTGCGTAGAGAAGACATGTTAGCTTTGATCGCTCCTTCACAATTCGTGTGCGTTTGGGCGGCACTGCCAGCCATCTTATAGAAAATGGGGCGCGGCCGTGTGATTGTGGTGGTGGTGGCTGCCTTTTCGATAGAACGCCTGCAAGCCAGAGTATCCAGTGGCCAGATACGTAGTTGAAGGCTTTCGAGACTCTCAAAAGAGGTGCACGTGGTGGAGGGGAAAATAATAATAATGCAAGTTCAATGGGGCAATGATGCCGTACAACAAACTTACTTGGAATTTCGGCGTTGGGAGGAGGCAAGGAAAAAGCTGGGAGAGTGCCTGCAGCCGGGCGTCTAGCGGCAAAGCTCGTGGTGATGGTTTCCATTCTAGAAGTGCGCGGGTGTGGCGAAATTTTTAATCTTTTTTTTCTGCACTTTGTTCGTGTGTTGGGAAAGAGTCACCAGGACGAGGCGTCGGCGGTTGTAAAGCTTAAAAAAAAAAAGTGAGAGACGAAGACGAAGTGGTACGTCTAAATGGCGCTGTTCGTGATGATGTCGTTCGGTATGGAGACGTGTGGCGTTTGGTGTTGTAAAGTCGTGGAAGTTACTCGCAGTAGCTTGAGGTACAAAGTTTCAAGTATATAATAGCTTTGGCAAGAGAGTTCATGAAACTTGATAATGAAGAGAAAAGTCAAGAATTGTGAAGGTGGGATACGTGATCCAGATATATAATTTTTCTGGCCGGGCAAGTAGAATTGATTCTGAGGTTCGGGAAAGAATCAAGAGAGACTGAAGTGCGAAGTGGGGAGACTAAGTAGACGACAAGTCGAGAGACAAGACAGGCGGAGAGGAGCATAGGATGTGTGGATGGATGGGACCAAAAAAAGAAGTGCGTACCCCAGTTTATTGCCCCAGGACCCAGCTGAGAGGCGTGACAAGAAGAAAGACAATATGTATTTTATTTTACGTTGGGGGGTGTGTACGTGTGTGCGCAAGGAAGTAGCTATCTGCTTTTGCTTCATTTGGTTAATTTACGCTCGAGTAAGGACCGAAAGTAAAAAGGTTGCTTGGTGTGAGTGGATTAGACTTAGGGGTGAGAGGGGGGGGAAGGGTGTGTCCTGCTTGCAACTAAAAATGTCAACCCGGAGTGGTGGGGGTTTTCTTGCTCTGGAAAACCACGGTCTACAGGGGCCTGGACTCTAGCCCTTTTTTTCTTCTGTCGCCTTTCCCGGTTTGCCTTGTTCTTTCCTAATAAAATTGGGCATTTAATATAATCAGAAAGATAGAGGCTCTTCAGCTCGAGGGCCAGGGGGGGGAGCTGGAAGATTCGTAAGCGAAAAAGGATTAAGAGATGAGCATTGCCCATGCAAGGTCCTTGACTCGTTGCTCAGCGTCCAGTCAGGGCGAAATATGCGCTAGAACGGACCGTTATCCCTCTTCCCTTAGCATCACTTAACATCTAGAAATGGCAAGCCCTTTTGGGGCTGTTGAGCGCCAAAGCTGAGAGCCGGGGGAGGGGGTACACAGCAGGAGGGGTACGCTGTAGCCAAATTTGTTATAGCGTATTGGAGGGGCGTGAGTCTTTCCTTTGAAGCCCACCGACTTCCCCTTTTGCACGCTAATAAAAAGCCTGTCCGGGGGCCTGTTGCAGGGTGTGGGAGGGATGTGGGATAGAGGGCGTAGTGTGCTTCTTCTGCCTCAACACCACGAGGAAGGTATTGAAAAGGAAACAATAAAATGAGTACAACCGCAAAAAATAAAAATAAAATGAAATAAAAACTAGTCATCACCAGGTCTGGCCCTTGATCTCTGTCCGTACTTCTCGTCTTTTAGAGTCTACTCCCTTCACGACTGACAGACAGATGGATCAAACTCGCGTTTACATTTTATTTCCCTAACCAAACAGTTAATCAAACTCTGGCTTTTTTATTTTTATTTTAATTTTTTGACGAGATAGGAATACCTCCTTTCAGTCTCCTCCGTACACAACGGAGTATTCCCACAAACCATCAGGCTTGTTCGTGGATCCGTTTTTTCCTCTCATTGCCACAACCCACAACGCACATGGTTGCCCTGCCCGGCAGCGTCGGCTCCAGAAGGGGGAGACCCCTTGTCTCTGCCACCGTATCGGCTTTTTTTTCTGTCTCGTCTGTCTGATTATCTATTTTGTGACAAGTGTTGCACAATACATTCATATTGCCTCAGGGGAGGGGGCCACACCGGTAACTTATTAATTGACACGGCGCAGGTATTCATCCGCCCCATATCTGGTTTGACCCTTTTGCTCAGGTCGCCTTGTTATCGCATTGAATGTTCGACGCGTGCGGACAAGCTGGCCAGAAAGCAGCCCCAAATGCTGCGCTACATGTCTGGCATCCTCCTCCCGCTCATTCATCCTCCACTTCCCACGCGCAAGCGGGATAGAGAAGTGGACAAAAGGTACGGTGTACGGAGTACGGGGTACTGCAAAAGATAATAGCAACCGCGTGCCAAGTACGGAGCGCTCTTGACATTTATCCCAGAATTAGTTCCGTAGATGCGACAAAATCCAATGGCTTTTCCCCGCCATTTCGCTCCGTCTGGTGTGTGCGGCGCCATGCCTAAATGATCCACTGAGCGACACAGATATGGCTTGCAGCCATCCCCAACACCACCCACAAGTGCCACCACACTCAATCAGTCCCAACTGGAGAACTCATAATGAATGGAGACTTGCAGATTGCAGATGGCTGCAGACTAGAGTCTGGAACGAACATTGCCATGTGAATCCCTTACAACGGAAAGAAGGAGAAAAAACTGGCCATAATCTTCCCAATGCGCTGGTAACTGCACACACCAATTTAAGCTAAACATGATCCAAACCCCATAATATTCTCACAGCCCATTCGTACCATCCTCCAGGCCTTCAGCTTCCCAATCCCACCCCTTGACTCGTTGCCAAAATAAATTGGGCCATATCATCCAGTTCCAACATCCATCCTGTTCTTCTTTCGGTCTTTCCCAAAATGGAGTTTGCTTGCCCACGGGTCCACGCCATGATAAGGTTGCCTTCAACATGACTGGCGCATTGTTCCGCCTTCTTCACCGTGTCAGCTCCTCATAATGATTTGACCTTACTGACTTGCCAGTCTTTTCCTTTGAAGCAATTGCAAGCGAAGGTCCCACCTCACACGTCCAAATTAGTCGAGTAGCTACATACCGAGTACTCATGGCCAGTGTCCAGCTATTTTCTTGTCGTTCTCTATCCCATTGATCCTAGTTATCGCCTTACAAACAAAAAAGCATTGCCCCGTCTACCCGGCTGCTTCGCTGAGTGTCTCCTGCGGCAAGGCACGCCAAAGAAAGCCATCAGTTAGGCACAGTGACGCCTTTACGATCTCAGAGCCCGCCATCCGCCACCACCACCACACTAAAAACTTCCCGTAGTTTGCTGCATGCAAATAACTACCTTCGCCACCGCCAACCAGCCTCTTGCTCAGAGAGAGAGAGAGAGAGAGAGAGAGAGAGAGGCTGTGGGCTGACAACGGGCCGGCAACCCTTCCTTGCCCGTTATGAATCAAGTGCGCAAAACCACACTACTGGGTACAAGTTGCTACCAAAGGTGTTGCATTTAGCAGAGATAGTGGAAACACTAATTAGCGCAGGCTACGAAATCTACAGCCCAAAGGAGACAGACGACAGGCGACGGACACTCTTACACACTAACCCTTTTTGTACTTTCACACCGCGCCTCAGGCCATTGCACCCATGCGAGCCGGCTCACATGCAGATTGCCCCCAGCTTGGCAGTGTGAAGTTGGCAGGCTTGGATGATTCAAGGTACATGCATCCCCCGACTGACAGCCACACCTACACCACTCAATGCGGTATGCGCACTCAGAAGTTGGCAGAGTCATATCGTACGACTTGCAGCCGTCTCAACCCAAGCAAGGAGCCCGTTGGTTTGCCCAGCGTCCAACCCATCCTTCACAGTCTGTCTCCGATTTACGTACGGCGTCCATCCCCTGGCTTGTAACCTCAGTGACCTGCTGCCTGTAAGCTTCCTCGTTGACTTCATCGGTTTTCTTCTTTGATGAAATCCCCCGCAAAGGCTTTTCATCCTCCACAAAATACCTGGGCATTGGCGCGGCGCCGAATTGCAGCTGACAGGGCCAGCTAGGTGGGACAAATATGCAGTCGTCAGAGAGCCATGACAATTGCATCTTGTTCAGACAGGTATTCTTTTTTTAGTCCATCCTCTTGGATATTCATTTAGTCGGTCATGCTACGTCGTTGAATCCTTTATAGCCAGTTACTTGATTCCTTCATCCTGCTCGCCCAACGTTTCATTTTAGTGTCTCATTCTACTCATGACGTCAAATAATGTCTCTCCTTCTGTAGCTCGCATGGTTCTCTCGGTGTTCTTCCGTGGCCACCAGACAGACACATACGATGCAGTGACCTGCCACACCAAACTCCCAAAAGCCTAAGAGTTCCACCCCGTCCATGGTCCGCCTCTGCCGTAACCCGGCGTTCCCACATACCGGAAGCCAGCCTTCCCCCTCACTCAAGCTAGCTGTCAACTTGCAAACTGCAACGCCTCCCGAACCCAAGCTTTGGCCAGCAACACCCGTGCTCTTCCAGTGCTTCATATAAATAATAAACGCGCTTCCTGCTAATAAAATAAGTTCGTCGCAATGTCGTTTCGTCCTATGTCAACTTGGAAAAATCTATCCGCATAGCTAGCTTAGCTTTGCTTATCTGTATTGCTTTTCGGTGAGGATCCAGCATCCGAGGTCCATAAGCCCTTCAGTTATTTTCTCGGTCGCATCAGCTTTGTTTCAAACTGTACATGCTCAACGCACAATTCTACACAAGATGGGTGGTATCTCGCGCAAGCTCATCTTTGCTCCTGAATCGAACTTTGTACCAGTAAAACTAGTTGAAGCCTGCAGAAATCCAGCTTTTTTAATCATGCCATCTCTGGCCAATTGAAATGCTAGTCATAGTTACTTACCCAGTTTAACGTGCGCACCACCGCCTGCCTCCCTCCCCACCTGGCCTTCAGACTCAGCGAGCCAGAACTGGGTCTGCAGAACTTGCCCAGAAGGGGGTGACCCGCGCGTGTCTGCATCCTCCCACAGAAGAGCCGCGGGTGAGCTTCCAAATCCAATTTCACGTTGCGACGGACGGGTCGGCCCCTGCTTTGTCAGCTACCAGACTGATAAGCTTCCGTGCTGTTGTGGAATAACAGCATTCAGCAACAACTCAACTACCGCTGTCCATAACTCCTAATCCCGCTCTGTCCGAGGTCGCCCATTGCAAATCGCGCACAAAACAAGTAGATGCTTCCTTTTGAGTCTAGAGCTTTGGCGGGTGACTGCCTGAGTCGTTTCTGCTGGAGCCTCCACGTAGCGCATTTCACCGTTCTCGCAGATGGCACCATGCTAGTTCTGCTGCGCAGCTTTCTCCAACGGCGCCGCCGTTGAGCTTGGTGTCCTCGTCCCAAGCTTCTGGGAATCGTCTCCAGCCTCAATGTCACCACAAGATCAAGCCTACCAGCTGGTGGCTTGATGAGGGGCGGGTGGGGTGTGTAGACAAGGCGACTGACACGGTACTGTGCTCACCCAAGGCATGCCTCACTGTCATCTTTGTCATCGTTAGCATGTTTTTGCTTAATAGTGTCTCCAATTCGGCAATTGACTACTGTAGCCCAGTAAGTCTACCAGCCCTCCGTTGTATCATCCATGCGTTTTACACAATCTCTGTTCATTTGCGTTCGTCCGGTTCCAAGCTTGCCTGGACCTCTCGCCTCACCTAGAGGGCGCCTGTGGCGTTTTTCCTTTGGCCTGACACTTTGCCACTATCGATGCCATCATGTGAGCTCCTTGGAAGTTGTATGAACCCCCTTTCATCAACATACTGCTTGTAAAAAAGGACTAAATGAATGACATCTGCACTGAGTTTGCGGTCAAGATCCGGTCTTGCTGCGTCTTCGTTTGCATATGCTCATGCAGCTAGTGAGTTAGCTGTTACCATTTGCCAGAATACTACTGGCATATAATACGTCGCAGCTATTCGTATCCCCTGTCAGTCCGATTTTATGCGGTCGCAGCACATCAGCCCGTCACATCAAAGCCCTTGCACACCACCCATTGTTTGCGTCTCATTTCGTTTACTGAGGATTGGTACTGGGCATTTGTGATCACACTGCTGCAATGCCCGGACCCCCTGTACCAACCTCTTGCTTCCACCCCCGTGGGGTTCCAGACCACTCTGCCATGCAGCGCTAGCAGTGCGAGACAATGCCATCTGCTCAGAGCAAGCCACCAGTGTGCATCCTCAACGGATAAGCTCAGCCACGGCTTGCACAGTTCCAACGGCTAGGAACAAGTCCAGCCATGGCGCCATCACTTTGGCGCGGATCATATTCCCTCGCCAACAGAGACTATCCATCTCTTAATTCGAGTTTGCACTCTTACACGAGAAATAGATCATAGTTGTGAGATTGCCAATAGGTATTACGAGATATGTCGGCAGATTGCTAGCTCTGGTCTCCGATAGCGCATATTCAGCCGTGACCAAGGTCGGCCCCTCACGAGTTCTTTGAGCAGCTTTGCTACTGTTAAGTCGTGTTAGTGCTCCTTTTGGCTAGCATGGGCCGAAGACTGCCCAACGGAGGCCCATGTGGAGTGTGCTTTTGGGCGAATCAACATGTCACTGGGCGGGGTGCAGTCGCATCAACTCTATCGGGTATGGGATAATTGAGTAGCTTTAGTTAACGCTCGTTGGGTTAGATTTCCTCAAAGCTCAATGCCGGTCAGTCTAAATAATACGTACCGATTACGACGAATTGCGCAAGGACAAGGCGCAGCTATCACTACATAGACAAGCGCAATGCTGATCCAACCACCCCGACTAACTGGTGAAACACTCTGTAAACTGGCGAGGGCAGAGCAAGCGTGCTGTGACAAAGGAAATGACGGCGAGGCTCCCGCGCTAATGGCTTCAGCTTCCAGCAGGAAGGCTTATGGCGTGCCTAGGACAGGCCTCAACGAGGTCAACAATTAATGGCAGTTGCTTACCAGGCAGCGCAGGATATGGCTCTGAAGGCTTTTGGTGGTAGTACAAACGCAGCGTAATAGTTGTGGTAAGGACCATACGAGGTCCGTTCGTGAGTACGGAATACATTGAGAAGCGAACACATCCACCCAACCATTCAGCTGGTATTCAGGAGCACCAGATCTTGGCGGGCAATGACATGGGCAATAGGTCAACGTGTGACCTGTCATTAACATGTCGTGGACTTGGCTGTGTCCACAAAAGTACGAATTGGTGCTGCCATCTGTGGGAGTGTGCCACTCGGCCTAATCTGTTACTCCGTATCCAACACTGGGTTGGGCCTAGGTGTAACGTTCTACTGGTAGTATGTAGATTACTGACCCTGGCTCCCAAATGATGAAATTAGATGTTCAAGAGGCAGGCTGGGCAAGTAAAACAAGGCTGCGAAGCGCCCAGATTTGACGCAGGACATTGCTGCAATTTCGGTGGACTATTCTTGACTCTAACCTGCTGCCATGTTCGAGACTTGCTAGTACGTTGACAGACTGTAGTGTCTGGCACCGAAATAAATTAAGCTCGCATTATCCTATTCTCGGGTTCTGGCCAATGGTAAGAGGGGGGGATACGATAGCGTCTAATGTCATGTAATCTGCCGGCTAGGAAACTGGTTAACGGCCGCATACTTTCCTGGCGCGAGCTTCGTGTTGCTTCCGGAGTCTGAAGCTGGCCAGAAATGGGCGCGTGGCTGCAATAGTGTCAGTATTCAGGGTCTCTGTGTGGAAAAGAATGGAGCAGAAGCAATAATGGCGAAGGACTGTACCAGATGCCTGGGTGCAGATGGTGGTGGCTCTTGCGCCAGAGTGCCCAGGACAAAAGATGGCGTTGTCCATGGCGGCTGAATGGCGTTCGTTCTCGATCTTGGAGACCAAAAGTACTCTGGAGAATGTGGAATTATGGTATGTTCTCGTGCCTCTTGTTCTGATCTGGAAGCGACGGCGGCGCCAGGATTGACAAAGTGTGTGAGTGGCCCTTGTTGGGAAGACTCTGAAGATTGGCAGGCGAGCGAGGGACCCGTTCAGTGAGGGGATGAACGCTGCAATAATAATAGCACCCCTAATAAGTCCAATAGCTCCGAGGACAGGTGCGGCGCATTCCGCCACGTCCTTGGGAAAGAACACCAGTGAACCAGTCATACGCAGCAGTTATGCCCCGCACCTGTTAGCCTCACTTGTCTGTTTAGGGAAGTCTTTAACGAGGCGTAAAGATCAAGCTGGTGAGAAGCTGCTGTAATTGGTGGAAGGTACGCTGGAGCTCCTACGCGCACACCCCTCTCTACTCAGAAGCACTGTGCCAGCTTCCAGCTCCCCGATTTGCTTCATCCGGCTGGGTAGCGTACCCTGGTTGAACGGACCTTGCTACACTGAGGCATATTCAACTGTAGTTATTAAGAAGAATGGCCTCTGTTGCATGACAATTTCTGGAGTTTCCGACGAAGCGCGGCGTCAGGCGAGCCTCAATAGGCACGACCAATCACGTATTAATCACGAGGGGAAACGGACACAGTTGTCCTCACCTGCATAGGTTTCTCAACAGTGTCCCGGCTAGGCAGATGTCTGCCGCATCTGTGACTACAGCAAACCTGTGCCAAAGACCTGTCGAAATGACAGCCAAGTAGTGCTCTCTCACTGAGCGGACCATCGCTGTGCACAGAGCTCTCAGCTGAGGCGAGCTGCACACTGAGGCGAGAGGCTTGAGGCGTCAAGCTTCGTTCCCACCGATGGCAGCCACACGACCAGACTTGGTAACCCCAATTAAGCTGCCATTTCATGTTTATGTATGTGCAGATTACCTGAAAATAAAATCAATAGTGCCGCGCGACTGGCCCAATTTTATGTCTCGATCAAACTGCACGGTCGCTGATCAAGAAAGCCTCCTGCTGTCACCGAACAATGGCTACTTTCACCCCGTCGAGGTACATGACTGGAACATCACGAGCTGCTGGCGGGTGGTATATACGTAGCGGCAAGCTTGGGCCTAGCAGCCAGAGCCACAGGGTCGTTACCCGTTAGATTTGGCGCAGAAGGATCCAACCCCCAGCGAGGAGGCTTCGGAAACCTGCCGTCTCCAACTATGAGTACTACTGTACTGTGGCCTGGACTTGCGGCGCCACCAAGTCGATCGACGGGCTTGGCTCTCCTTTCTCAGAGTTGCACTTCAGCTCAAGGTCCCCGATAGCCAGCTAGCGTGCCACCGCCGGCTGTCGTTGAGACAAATTTGAATGACCTCGACGCCCACCTGCCACGCAAGATCTCCTTGCAAAGACTGCTGTCGGCATGTCACCGAGCTCTTCTCATATCAAGGGTCAGCACACGCTTGAGGCCCAGCCTTAGTCAATTGTCCCCAGAGACATCATGACTCCCGAGACACTGTCTAACAAAGAGGCGACCCATAAAGCCCAAAAATAGCCAGCACAACAGAGCTGGGTCGCTCCAATTCAGTTTGGAGTGTCTTTGCTGCAGGTACCGCCAACTCAGTAAACTTCACACATCTTCGCAGAACGTCGCCTGACGACAACATCTGATCCCGACAAAATTCAAGCTGTCTGCCTTCCTTTTCTCTTTTATTCGTTACATTTTTCATCCCTATTTCAATTTGATGCGAATGCGCTCCTTAACTAAGCAAGCAATTTTAAATCCATTAGCAGCAATTCAGTGACGAAAGGAGAAACTCGCACTGGCAAGCTCAGACTAGGGTGCAATATCAACTGGAATCAATAAATTCGCCCAGTGCGCAATTATTCTGGTAAGCGTGGCCCAGTGAGGCATTGCGCCATATCGATCCCCTCAAGCCTCATAAGCCCACCAACAAATGGATGGTAATGTGTGTGGAGCATCAATTAACCAGACCAAAGTACACGTGTGCTGTCGCTTCAATAAATCCCACCTGGTATTATTGATCAGCCACTCTACTCCGGATTTTGCAAGGCAGATCTTCATGCAAACCACCATGGATTCAGATAGTCTGATATTTACACAAACTAAAGGAATTCAGCGGTCGGAGACGATTGTGCTGGCTAGCTTTCCAGTGTTACTAGCTGCAAACCCAGTCAGAAGGGCACCGGGATGTGGAGGGGCCGGGGTATCCTGCACGGAGCACTGGCCTGAGTAGGGAACAATATGTGAACCAGCATCCAGTCCGGCCATCAGCAAGAGCTGCTAGTCCTTGTAGGAAGGAGACCGTGGCCAAACAGGATACGTTGGCCTACTTGGTGTAAATCGGTTGAGAATTAAATAAGCCAACGTTTGTTTGCGGCAAAGTGCGCATTCTCGATTATCCCGTGCATTTGCAATGGCATTCCACTGCGATGTATGTGGGGGTGGTTTGATGTCCTGTTACTGGAAGAGGTCCACCACAAGTGACTCTAGCTGCGGAGAGTTGCACTAGTTTGGAATAGCATCATGCGTGACAAGGGCTGCCATTTTAATTCGGTACGCATATTTAATAATATGTTCTCAGAAAGGGGTCAAAATAATTCTGGGGAAAATAAGGGGGTGTGCCATCCTGTTGGCGGGTGGGCCTGGGCCTGGGCGTGGACGTTACAGACTATTGACGTGGCGCTGGGGTGGACCAGCAGCACGTGGATTACCGGTTTGACTGGGACTTGATAACACTAAAGGGCCGCTTGTTGGAGACCGAGACAGACAGGGAGGCTCTTGTTCGTCCAGGCTATTTAGGGCCCGTTATAAATCAGCATGGGAAAATTGGGCGGACTGGAGCGAGGCCGGGGAATGAAGGTCTACTGACTGGTAGTACTACTGGTAAATACTCAAGTTTGTATGAATCCGCATCGGAGCTTTCAAACTCCGACATCGTTTCTTTTGGCATGTTGACCAAGCGCTGCGTGGCCTCTGCCGATTTATTTATTATTCTTCTTCTTCGTCTTCTTCCTACTGGGCATACTTTGTGCTGACAAAGGCGAAAAGTAAACCGTTGGCGGCGTTGCATCTGAGCAGGCAAGCGCCCGTTTGCCTGCAGAGTGGTATTTACCGTGCGCATCCTGCAGCCTTGTTCCTTTCAAGCTGCAGCGAATGTTTTTTGCCGATATCATCCAAAGCCCTCACAGTGATGCAAGAGCCAAACCAACTTTGTAAATTGTAGTCATCTTTTTATCACCCAGGGTTTTGCGATATCAGGACACTGATGGCCATCTTTTTCTACTTAGTAGATTGCACATTTTACAGGCTGGACACAACAGCTGCCAGGTGCCAGTCACCAGGCTTGGACGGTGGTAGCCAAAGTGGATGGCCACCTTATTAGCTCTGCCAATCCCTGTCTGTCTCTCACTGCCTGCACGCCAACCCGTCTGCGACAAGTATTGTGGAATGCCGGAGAACTGACAGGAGGCAAATGGCAGTTGCTGGGCTGGCGCGACCAGTAGCATGCTCCAACTTGCTGCATTCCAACTTCGCCAGCGACAGTCGGCCACACCCGCTCTTTATATCTTGCCACGTCCACGCCTCAAATCTACAGCGGCGCCTGGATCGCTGGGGGGGCACGAATAGGGGCTGGAGATGGAACAGAATTGAAGGAGAACAGCAAAAGCCATGCTCAGCCTGCTTGTAGATAGCCGAGACGTCGCCACCGCCCAATTCCTTTCGCTCTCCATTGCCACGCGACGGGGCTGCTCGATATAACGCCACACTGTAGCAGTCCGGAATTTGACAGCGCCTGTTAGACAAGGGAAGATTGAGGCGCACCCTTACCAAAACTCAAAAACTGGCCCCTAGACTATTTCGGCTTGCTCAGCTAGGCGGCCAACCATGTCAGTAACACATGAAGCCAGACAGGCACGTACCTGCTGGACATCAAAGAGTATTGGCCCACCTACAGAATATGCACACAAGCATTGCAGAACAAAGGAAAGCATGCGCCATTGTTAATGAGGGTCATGTCTGAGTGCCTGTGCAGTGCGGCTCAGGTCTTAGAAATTGTTCCGGTAAGATACGACACCAGAATGTCTCATACATCTATTTATATACAACACAGGAGGATAGCCCTGTGCGCTTGCTTTGCTGGGGGCGGGGGCTTCTCTTAATATTTTTACTAGCATATAGAATTATTGGCATTTGTGAAGCTTTCGTGATTGAATGCTGCGTTCCCCAACAGAGCAACGTTTACCCTGACAGAATACTGACAGAATACAGACAGCCTAGGTTTTCTCTAGCTTGCATTAGGTACGGGTGAATTTCGGTTTATCTGCCTTGTCGTTGTCGCAAGGTCGAAATATAATTTTACTTCGTCCAGAGACAAAGCGAAACCCATGTCATGATTCTTTGAGTTGAACGGGATTTGTCCGGATACGACATTACTGGCAGACCGCTTTATTAGTTTGCCCAGTACAGCAAAGCTCTGTGCAGTGTCACATTATGATGGGTGGCAACCCAAGAAAAGCAACCTTACTTGATAGAACAGAGCGAAACAATAATGCAAATCCATTCGGTCTCTCCCACTTTCCAGTCCAACGCTTCGGTGCCTCGCGGACGATGGCCGACTGCGCGGTGACTAGATACTCTTCTCACCTCATTTGTATTAGCTTGAGATTAAGCTCGGGTAGCCTTCTACCATGTCTTGCCCCCCTTCCTCAGCCTCGCACAAAAAAGAAGTTGTCGTTTTTGAAACCCTGATTTTTCTTTCACTATTTATTTGGGGTAAAACAAAAGATTTTCGGCTTTTGCACGGCCTCCACTGAAGAAGCTATGTACTCCGGCAAATGCGGCAGAGGCGCACAACAAGCAGCAGATGCCAAGTCTCGAGAGTATGCCCTGATATGTCCATTTCCAAAATAGAGAAAGCGAATCAGCCCCTCCCTCAAAAAATGTCTTGATGTACACGGAGCCTGCCGTGTTTATGTGCCTCGCCAGCAGCAGTGTACCCATCACGCCCATCAATCACCAAATGGCAGGGCCTAGCGTCCAGGCTTTTTTTTTAACCTGCCAGTACGTCGCGACCACACTCAAGTCCGCACACACCCCTTTCGGTTGAACAGTTTTTGGCATGACTAAGGGGTGTTGCAAATGAAGCAAGTCATGGATGTCGGCAAGTAGACGTGCCACAACCCGGCAGTCGCGGCACTTGGCAACTGCCCCGGATTCGACATGGAGTACTTACATTCACCGCAGTCGCATGGACCAGACGACCAGCTATGATTCGGGACACTCGCTCTCGCTTAAATGACACACAGTGGAAAGACGTCTAAATAAAATACAGGGGCCTTCAGTGATTACTGATTTACATGTCCATACTGGTACACACCCCTAGAATTCCACGCTCCGCATGCGACACATGGGGCAATGCCGTTCGCCTCAACACGGCCGCTTGGAACAAGCATGGCGTGGCGGATGCCCGAGTTGTTCGACGGTTGAGCTCTAAGAATCAGCCAAAAACCAACAGATCACGGCATATCTCCTATAGGTCATTGATTAGAAACGATGATGGATTCTTTTGTTGGCTCAACAGGCCGTAGGGGGAAAATAACAATATAGTATGGGGATCTGCAGCTAATCACCGGGAGGAAAGCTTGGCTATCAAAGGCTGAAGACTTGGCAAAAATATTTTTATGCCTGTACCTCCAGGCGAATACACTTGGGAATTACTCGTACTCTTCTTCACCCCGGATGCACCGCAACTCAGAACCCTGTTTGGTCAAAAATTATGACAGGTGGGTTACTTTTTAGCTGACTTTCTACCGAGTATTCTATTTTTGTTCGGCTTCTAATTATCCTTCGCCAGCTCCTTGCGGCTAAAAGGCAAACGGCGGGGGAAGCGAAAGTGAAGATCATTCAACATCCCTATTATTACACCCCCCCTAAAGCTAGAGTTAAAACAGGCTAGCTTGCGGAAATGGAAACAACGCTACGACTGCCAAATACTGTGATTTGCAAAATATGTTTGTAATTGTCCCAAGTAGATACGGGGCCAGGTTGAAGCCTACGTAAGTCTTTTACTTGTCTAATTTGGTACTGCGTTCATACGATTCATTAGGTTCTTTCCCAATTTCTCCACACCGATAAGGCGGCAGGAGGCTTGTTATTCGGGTTATGCCACAAACACAGCCAGGGAATTTTAAGCCAGCAGGAGGCGGGTGGCTGGTAGTTTGTAGATCATAGAACTGGTGTAACGCTAGGGGGGAATGGCGCTCGTGCTCGTGGCTACAAACATAATTACCTTGGTTATTGGTTTGGCGAAGGAGAGTTTTGGTTTACATAAGCTTCAGCACCCAAAATATATCCAAACACCGTTCAGGAAGTTAATCACATAGTCCCCGGTGACTAGGAGTTGTCATGCCAAGTGTAACGCAGAGTTACCAGTATAAGTATTACTTCCGTCAACGGCTGGTTTTTGCTCGCCATGCAGGGTTGTATGCAGTCCATGCCACAGATGCGGTTATGCCTACGATAATACACGTATAACCGCTACAAGTAAAACTAATAACAGGAAACTGTGCGCACGGAGCATTTGTTATGAACCAAATAAAGAAAAAAAAGTTCCATAAAATGTCTATAAGAATCTATCATATGTTAAGTGCTAGTCATATACGTGGATATCCAATTTGACGCTATGAGCTCCAGGGTAGCTCCAATCGCCTGCCCTAATATTTGCTACAATGCCTCCCAAAAATGAAGGGGAAAAGAAAAAAAAAAGAAATATCCCAATCTACCATGCAATTTTTGCAATTGGTCCGTTAGGGAATGAGCGAACCACCACTTTGCGAACTTCATCCATGGCAAGAATGCTTAGCGCCAGAGGAATAGGAATCAGCCAGAACTCGATGGGCACTGGCGCAGTACCAAAGAGCTTCTGAATACCGGGAACCTCGGTGACAAAGATGGCAATGGCAAGACTAATGAGAATGCTCAAAATCAACCAGGGATTGCGTCGCTTGGCGGTGAAGGGATCCGCCTGGAAGATGCTGAGGCGGCGGTTGCGGACGGACAGGATGTTGCCCCATTGTAGAATCACGAGCGTCACAAAGTAGACGCACTGGCCGGTGACGTTGAAGTGGGTAAGTTCATCTGTGGTGTATCCATGAAAACCCTCCGAGTAGCCCTCGAAGAGCAAGAATAATTCGCGGACAGGGATGCCTGCCTTCTTCCAGAAGTACAGAAAATACATTGCATGGGCAATGGTTGTCTCCATTGTACCAGTGAACAGATACGCCTGGATGTAAATCTTCAGATTGATGAGATGGTCGCGCTTGTGGTTACGAGGGGGAAGTGATAGTAGATCAAATTCCTCCTTCTCCATGATCAAAGACAAAGAGAGGAATAGATCGGTGAAGACGCAAATGATAATCATGAGGAACGAGCTCAGTGGGAGCGGGACACCCAGAAACACGTTCAAAAGAACGGGCCAGATCTCAGACCAACTACCAGCGGGGAGAAGGTAGGCAATGAGCTTTTGCAGGTTCTGGAACACGAGACGACCGAGACGAATGGCCTCGATGATGGAGTCGAACTTATCAAGAAGAACAAGGTCAGCGGCTTCGATGGCGACATCGCTACCGGTTACAACAGCGATACCGACGTCGGCGGCACGAAGAGCAGGAGCATCGTTGACACCATCGCCAGTAACGGCAACGACATTGTCACGCTTGCGGAACTCTTCAACGATGCGAAGCTTTTGCTCAGGGGTAGTTCGGGCAAATACAATCTCAGAGTACTCGCAAATTATGCCCCAATCGTCGTCAGAAAGACCGGCCAGGTTGTGACCTTCCAGAAGAAGACTGCGCTGGTCGCCATTTGCTCGTGCAGTACGCAAGTCATCAGCGGAAATATTAATATTGGACTGGATCGCGTCTACGGTGTCGGGATCGCGCTCTCCGGTAAAGATGCCAGTGTTGCGGGCGATGGCAGCAGCAGTAAGACCGTAGTCACCAGTAACCATGAAGAAACGAGCACCAGCGCGACGACACTCACGGACAGTGTCGGCGGTTTCGGGACGGGGAGGGTCAATAATTCCAAGAATACCAATGACGGTCAAGTTGCTCATGGCGTCGGCAGCAATCTCATCGCTAAAAGCGTTGGTGCTGATGGCATTTTGGGGAGAAACGGTCTTCTCGCAGAGAACAATGACACGCTCAGCATTGCGTGAGAGCGAATCCTGGTATTCCTTGAAAGCAACCTTTGCGGCATCATCCAGAGGCAGGACCTTGTTTTCTTTGCGGGACCAGTAGGCTGTACAGGCAGGGAGGAGCACATCAGGAGCACCCTTGACGAAGACCTGGTACTTGTTGGCTTCCTTTTCGCCGGCATCGGAGTGGACAGTAAGCATATACTTGTTCTTGGAGTTGAACGCGATTTGGAATACTCGGGGTAGCTGGGCAGCGTCACGGCCACTCTGCTGTGTTGCGGAAGCAAATTTGAGAACAGCAGCATCCGTGGCATTTCCCTGCACTTGGCGAGCTGCAACTGGCAGGGCGATAGTGGAAGGATCAAAAGTTGCGTCGTTGCAGACAAGAGCTGCCTGCATGAGCCTGTGGTTGCAGGCATCGGGGCTCCGGCTATCGACATTGCTCTGAATCTCGGTGACAGGAATGGGCTGATCAATGAAAGCACATGAATTGACATGCATCTCATTCTGAGTCAAGGTACCAGTTTTGTCAGAGCAGATGACGTTGACACAGCCAAGAGTCTCGACAGTAGAAAGGCCCTTTGGCAAAACATGGACAGCCTTCATGCGACGAGCAACCATCATCAAGGTGAGGGCGACACCAACAGGCATACCTTCCGGAATGAAGGCAACAACACAGCCCATGACGTTGTTGAGCATGGCAACAACGTTCATGTAGGCAAAATGATCGCGTCTTAGCCAGCCAACCCAGGTTAAGAGGATGAGCAGAGCAAGGACGACGGTTAAGGCAACAATAATGAGAATGAAGCGCGATATTTCTTTCTGAATGAGAGTAGGACGCTCCTTGGTGGAAGCAGTGGCCTTGGCGATGCGACCCATGACGGAACGAGGACCAGTTAAGACGACAACACCAACACCATTACCGTTGACGACGAGTGTGCCCATGAGGGCGATATTTCGACTTTCCAGAAAATTAGGGTCCGTCATGTCGACGGCACCTTCGATTTCGTCCGACTCACCAGTGAGTACGGCACGATCGAAACGAATGTCACCAGAGTGGCTAAGGATGCGCAGGTCTGCGGGGACCTTGTTTCCAATCTGGAGCTGCACAATGTCACCTGCGACAAGTTCCGTGGCGGAAACCTTTATAGATTTGCCTTCGCGAATGACGAGGGCATCGGCCGGGAGGAGATCGGTGATGGAGTTCATGGTGCGGGCTGTAGACCAATCCTGGAAGGCTGAGAAGCCAGCCTGGAGAAAAATAACAATGATGACAAGGATGGCGAGGGCGAGGTTGACGGGCGATGGCGGATTGCTGAGAGGCTTCCAGCAGATGAAGAAGATGATGACACCGACCCAGAGAATGGAGCAGAAGCCACCGAAGACGTAGCCAAGGATCTTCTTCCAGTAGTTGGCCTTGGGCTTGGGGAGGGTATTGCGGCCGTCACGCTGTTGGCGGTTGGCCACCATGTTGTCGGAGAGACCATCGCTGCGGGAGACGTTGAGCTGCTGTAGAATTTGATCGGTACTGAGCTCGTGGTAGTTGAGGTTTGCGAAGTAGTCTTCGTCGTCGCCACCCTTCTTGGCGGCGGCCTTGAGGTCAGTCGTCTCCTGGGTATCAACGGCGCGTGACTCGGCCACATTGATGGACAGAGTACGGTACTCGATCTGGATTCCAGAGTAGGGGGAAGTAGGGAGCCCGGATCGAGACGTGGTCGAGCCGCGGCTCATGGAACGTCGGCCACGGGAGCGAGAGCGAGACCTCTCATCGCGGCCTTGGCCGTTGGAGCGGCCACGAGTAAGTCGAGGGTGGTCTGCCTCGTTGAAAGTGATGCGCATATCTCTTTCGGCAGCAGCATCCTTCTCCGCAGCCTCTGGGACAGCGTCTTCAGGCATGATTGGGCTTTTTGTGGCTGTGTATATGATCTTTCGGACAGATACACCGGGAGATTGTGAGGGGCTTGGGACGAAAGGGGGAAGGCTATGTATGAATTTTTTTATTGGATAGCAACAATGGATAGCAAGCTACTGTAATGCAAATGCAGTGAGAAAGCCTGTTGTTGACTGAGTGATTTTCGCTAGTGATGCGGAGTGAGGAGAGGAGGGTGGTATTTGTCGAGATTGCGTAGCAACAGGTGACAACGGAATGTATCGAAAGGGGAAGTGTTTACAAAGTATCTGCGTGAAATTGTATTTATATTACGGCTGACAGTAGTATCGGATCCGAAAATTTTCCTCGACTTATAGCACGCACAGCAACGGCATAAAAAAGGACGAGCTGCACGAGCTGGAACCTGAAGGAGACTGGGGACCCAGAGATAGACTCTAGACCCGCGTACACTATTGTCCCTTACCTCTGTGCACGCGGCACTACAATGGAGCCTTTGGGCTGGCCAATGGGCGAATTTGAGGCCTTTGGGGATACCCGTTTCGGACATCATGAACCTCTCTAACAGATGCCCATATATTGGTGAGCTTGGGGCGGTTATGGAGGAACCACCAACCACAGTCCTTATATTACGTTGGCGTTGCCTAATTAGGAAAAGAGTAGGCAAGAGCAGTCCACACCAAAATTTCAACTTGTCCCTTGAACTGTGTGGACGAGGACCGAGAATGGATGGCTGGTGCGGTGGGAGGATTGGGGCACTCCTGGTGGGAGCCGAGTCGTGCCGTTTGCACTAACAAACCTTGCCCATCAGTCCAGGCTGTTCTTGAAGAGGCAAAAAAAAAGCAACTGGGCCTAAATGGAAACGGGGACCCATTCGCCGACGGTGCATCAGACTAGTGAAAAAACGCACATAAAGACGCCGGATGGCCTGGTTTGTTTTCGCCGATGCCGTTTTGGCGTTGGATCGACAGAAGTGGGCTGTGTAGGAGAAGAGGCCGCCACCCTCTTTCCCTCTCCCTTTCTCTCACCTCTTCTACGACGACTGTGAGTGCCATGCCGTTTTAACCGCCAACACCACTAAGAGCAAGCATGTGGGCATTGCCTCTGGTGGCTATTCTCCTCTGGTATGGGGTTCCTTGAGGGAATTTCTCTCTAGTTTGAAACCCCTTGAACTAGCCTCGATCAGGTGTCGTATGATGGTGTAATAAGTAAGAAGAACAAAAGAAGAAATTGACAATAATCTTATTAAAAGTTTCAGATGGGCTTTGCTGCTATATCTGGGCCGTGAAGCCCGTCGTGAAATTGCTTGCTATGCTTTCTGGCGAAACTGGGACAAGCCTCTCGTCCAGTAGACCCCCGAGAGCCCGTACCACTTTTCAACCCAATTTGTCGACTTACTCTCGCTAGTAATCAATAATTTCTCTGACAGTTGTGATAAAACTCAGGCGGTCTGATGTCATATGTGTCAAGGGGGCGTAGGAAGTTTGCATCCAAGCTTAGACCCATTCGGCAACAACACCCGTTTCCACAAGCCAAGCCCTGCAGTTCGATTGGAGACCCTGGACCGCGCCGAGGAAGGGGGGCGAGCTGGACTACTACGCTAGGAGCCGCATGCATCAGGCACGCTGAGTGCCAATATGATGAGTCGTGCTGCTTACACTAGTAATAAGAGAAGAATAATCAGGCAAAGCCTCTTACTTCATTCGACGCCCTCTCTGATAATTTCTCTCTCTGTCCAATTCAACAGTGCCTCTTTGACACGGCTCACACAAAAACGAATAAATAAATACGACCAACTAGTTACCAAATAAGCATCGCAACCCTGTCCGTGGAGGCGCGAGGCTGTGATGAAAAGTGGTGCTACGGTAGGCTGGATCGATGCTAGCGCCGCCTTTACATGCCCAAAATTAAATGCCTCTCTCATATGAAGGAAAAAACAGGGTTCCTTACGCCTGCTGCAGCGTTGCTCTTCACTTGTCCCCTGTTTTAATTTTTCTCGCAAGCCACGGGTTTCCGCTGAGCTGACAGTGGCTCCATTACCATGTCGCACTAACAGGGTCTGCCATGTTGCTTCTGACGACTCCCCAACTTCTTTGCCTTGCCTTTTCCTTATTCTCCAGCTTTTTTGCTGTTGCCAAGCTTTTCCTAGTGATTTAAGCTCCTTGTGCATATCGCACCGACCATGTGGCCGATTTAGCCCCAGCCCTAAAAAGTTTCAAATAGTTTCGGAACAGGGCCACGTGTAATAAGCCGCACATGTACAAAACTTTGAAGTTTTCGTTAATACATTAAGTTACACCTGAAACTACTAGTTACTGGTAAGTTGTTGTCTCTCAATAGACTTCTAAAAGCAGTCCTTTGGGACAGTCGCCGTTACCAAAAGCCCTGTCACGACTGGCTTTCGTTGCGACTTGGGTCCTGACAGCGGCTCTTGTAACTGGGTAGTAACTAGACCACAAAAAAGACAATTTTTATAGTCGGAATAATTGTACAGTAATAATACCGTTTTGTACTCCATTACTGGCATCTGCGTGACACAATCCCTGTTTATGTGTCCAAGCAGGTACAAGGCAGCACAGGCATTTATTCTTCTTGGCATCCTATCAGCAGCGGATCCAGGCTGTAGATTTCGGAAGAAAATGACTCATCCCTGTGCAGGCTTCAGTGACAGGCACCGATTCGGGTACCTGGCGGGAGAACCTGGACGATGCCATCTACCTAGGCGAAAGACGTCGTTCCGCATCAGGCATCTGGTTTCGCAACCGTACGCCATCGAGGATTTAAGGATGAAGTAATGGCAACCAAGCGGCATCACTCCCTTTTTGAAGCTGGGAAGTCAATTCTGCAACTCAGAGAACCGTGACACATGCAATAAACATCAGGGAAATTGGACCTCCAGCTGGGCTATCCACGATCACAGGCAAAGCCTTGCCTCAAAGTACATTGTCACGACGACGAAATTCCATCTGAAATGAAGTACTGTCACCCTATACCGTCCATAAAGAAACGAAGAGGGTGTCATAAGCAGTGCATGCTCTGTATTTTTGCGAGAATGGAAGCCAATCGGCCAGTGTACCGACAATGATGGACCCAATAATGGGATTAGAGGTAGGGGAGGAGCGCGCCAAGCGCAGGCGTGCTGCCATCGAAGAAAACGGCTGCAACAGTGTCCCGGTAGAAGCAAGAGTAGCCAGGGGCAGAATAACATGGAGGAAGGGGCCGGAGTATGCCAATTAATCTTGTACTCCTTGTTCAGGTCTCAGCCACACCTAGACCAACACGATGGTGTCGTCACCACGAATGGGAAGATGTAGAGGTTGGAACGAGAGAGGTCGAAGTCATGGTGTCAACTCCATGATGATGATAGCCATTTAAATAACTGTACCAACGGAGGAGGAACTACTCTAGATGTAAATTACAAGCGCAAAAAGCGAGACGGTGAGTGTGCCCAGCTGGAAGATGGCCCAAACGAGGCAGCAGGAGCAGCGCCTATCCTTTTGGCCGGGTAGGACATCACGAATATGCATTGAGTGGTCCAGAGTAGCGATATGCAGAAATAAAAAATCTGATCGGTGAGGATGAGCAGCCATCGCGTACCGTTGACTTGCGAGAGCAATCGGAGGTAGAGGACTTATCCGTCCCTATCGGACGACAGGGTGATGCGTGGACCAAAAATACTCTAATATTGCAGCTACCTGTCAGTATCATCTTCTCGGAACCCCCCCGAGAAAATAACCTATTGATTCTAACGGTAAAATATCTACTGAAGAAGCTCATGGCTAAGAATGAATTGGTAGGCTCTCCAAATTCCTCGGTAGGAATGGCTATTTCGCATTTTAAGGTCAGTCAACCCTTAGGAATTGGTAAAGTGCCATTCGGCCATGACCACGAGACACAGTTTGCCAGTCTTAAAAGAGGGGATCCCTATTTTTACACAAGTCTTATATAAATATCTAAAACGTCAAAGCAAGCCCGTAAGCTAGACGGTAGTAGAGTCATTAGACATGCTCCTTTAATGCCTAATAAATTCCTTTAAAAGCGAGAGAACACGCGCATTTTCGTGAGCATAATCTTGAGCCAGCTCGTCCCGAAATCATTCCAGCGAACTGCACAAAGCATTACTCTCCGCTGCCGGATCCTTGTATCGTATTCCTAGTCCCTGTCAGATGGCCTCGGCTTCCAACTCATGATCATCGTCATGGATAGTTTACGGGTCAGCTCACGTCAGTGTCCAGCATTAGGAAGGATACCTCGTTCGGGTCGCCTTACCCCCGACTTGAACCCTGTACAGATAGCTCGACATGATGCAGTACAGTACTGAATGCGGCCACTTGAGTCCTGTTACGTGTTCATCGCCTTGCAACCGCGGCCATTTTGAGGCTAGTCGTGAAGATGCACCACAGCACCTGTTTGCCGTTCAGATGCAAACGATGACAAGATTGGCCTCATTTCTCGCAAGAATGAGTTGGTAGGAAAAATCCGGTTCGTACAGTGGCACAGTTACAAGTCAGCAGCTTCTTTGCCCCCGAACCCAGCCCTCATACGTCGACTGGGCTACTGCTAAGGTGCTACGATGATAAGCCATGAATACGGACTCTCTATGAAAGTAAGATCCGTATTTTCCGACATTTCAAGACTTAAGCCCAAACTACTTCCCAAGGGCAAGAGATGGAGGGGTTGGTGGTATTTCCCCACGTGTCGGTAGACCGGCCCGGATGGAGACGCCATGATGTAACGTTATGCCCGCCTCACGGTGCCGCACAGAGCCAATGGTTGTGCCCGCATTAATCATCTCGCAGGATTTGAACCTTGCAGTTTCATCACTTAATGCGACACAGTGCATTAATCTAGATTCTGCAAAGTGATAAATGGTCAATCCAAAAGATTGAGAATACAAAATATTATGTCTACAATCCAGCGAAGCAACGGCAGCGCAGCAAAGCCAGTCACAATTGTGGTAGTTGGCGCGGGCAGTCGTGGTTCTGTAAGACTTCCCCGCATTGGCGTCTTTTGCGTATATTGGAAATAACTGACCATGAAATAATAAGACATATGCTGCGTATGCCTTGGACTATCCCGATCTTGCCAAAATTGTCGCGGTTGCAGAGCCCAGCAGACATAGACGCAATGTCTTTTCACGTAACCATGGGTATGTTTGGCTCAGACTCGAGAGATATCCTTGGCGCATCGCTAACCTAGGTGACTCATTTGTACTATATAGCATCCCAGAAGACTTAGAGTTTACAAACTGGAAGGATCTTTGTGCGAAAGGAAAAATTGCTGATGCCGTCATCATCGCTGTGCTGGTAGGGCTCCTCTTCCGAATGCCCCTCGATACTCTCTTGAAAGACTAACGCGGCACAGGATCACCAACATGTGGAAGCAGTCGAAGACTTTGCAAAGCTCGGATATCATATTCTGTGCGAAAAGCCAATGGCCACGTCCGTCGCCGACTGTGTCAAGATTCGTAACCTGGCACAGGCTACATCGCCGAACATCTTCGGCATGGGTCATGGTTGGTATTCCCAGTTCCGAACTTTTCCATTCTCAGTTAATGTTTGTTTCTCTGAATTTTGTTCTTACATGCTAACATGATGGCCAGTTCTACGCTACTCGCCATATAATCGCGCCATCAAGAATGTCATTGACTCTGCTGCTTTGGGTGAAATCATCAACATCCAGCATATTGAGCCAGTTGGAAACCAGCATTTCGCCCATTCGTATGTCCGTGGCAACTGGCGCAAAGAAGCCGATTCTTCATTTTCTCTCATGACCAAGTCGTGCCAGTAAGTTCTTGAAAGAAACACTTTCGACACCAGCAGATATGGTAAACTGAATATCTCAGCGACATTGACATTGTCAATTTTTACCTGTCAGGCTTGACACCCACCAAAGTACAATCTTTCGGCTCTCTCAGTCACTTTAAAAAGTCCCGGAAGCCTGTCGAGGCTGGATCAGCTACACGCTGCATGGAGTGCCCGCACGAACAGAACTGCGTGTGGAGTGCCAAGAAGATTTACATTGACACCTTGGAAGGTGATGCTGAAAAGGTAAACGCATACCCCTTGCACGTTTCTTTTCTCTTTAAGTCACCTTTCTCTACCATTTCCCCCCTTTGTATTCGTTGTATACTAACAAGACTAAATGTAGTGGGCAAGACATTTTGTGGATTCGGAAGTTCTCGACATCGAAAATGTCACAGAGGGGCTCAACAGAACAAACTATGGTACTTGCGTTTACGAAGGCAACAATGACGTTGTTGATCACCAGGTCGTAAACATCGAATACGAGGGCGGCGTCACCGCTAGCGTAACTATGTCTGCCTGTAATACGAAGCCCCAAATTCACTCGTCTGCAGTATTGTACTGTTACTGATGCTTACAGTCACGGAATCCGTATGCCAGCGCGGCACGCGTATTCAGGGCACCAAGGGAGAGCTTATTGGCGACATGACCACCTTCGTGAGCTACCACCTGCTACTCGCCTGCGTCACTTTACAAAATTGCTGACAAACCCTTAGAATGTATTCGACTTCCTTACCAGACAAACCAAACATTATGCCCCGAAACTGGAGGGCGGATACCACGGCGGCGGCGACATTGGCCTTGCTCGCGCCTTTGTCAGCGCTGTTGCAGAGAAGGAACAGGGTGTTCTCCAGGTCACAATTGATGATATTCTGGATTCGCATCTGTTGGTTTTTGCCGCCGAGCAGGCGCGCAAGGAGGGCTGTGTTGTAGATTTCACCAAGTTCAAGCAGAACAGTATGGGTGCCAGTGCCTGAGAATATCCCAAGATATAATTCAATTCTGCACTGATGTATAATACATACGGCCACAGGCAACAGAGAATACCGCGTCCCGTTTGCTCCGCATCAGTCAAGCTGTTGACCGGCAGATTAGTAGTTGGGTCGGTGNNCACCGGCTGCTGTATGTTTTTTTGCCAATTAATACAAATTATTGTGAAGCTTCTCCTGGCTATTGTGATGTGGACTTCTGTGTGAATGCGCAGTAGCCGGTTAAATCTGGGCGACGGAATAGTCGGGAATCGGCATCGTTTTACAACAGTTCCAAGCAAATAAACTAGTTCCGAAGAAAGAAAAAACAATAAGAAACCATTACAAGAACAGTAGCCAATTTTTTTTTTAATTTTTAATTTTTAATTTTTTATATATATAATTAATTACATGGAATGAGGCTTTCTACGGCACTAGACACAAGTTTGGGATGAAGACTCTTGTTTGTTTGGCGCTCCAAGAAAAGATTGCCTCTTACTGGCTTTATTGGACTGGAGATTTCGTCCCGGAAGGCTGCCTAGTGTTTCCAGTACAAACTTCGATTCACTGCCTTGCCCTGGCTGACGGGCTTGACGCGCCGTTGACACCAGAAAGCTTGCAGCGATTTTGGCCTGGAATGCAAGCGCGTTCGGCGATACCTTATGATTTACGGCGCCATTCGTTCTAATACCGCCTGACCAGTTATGCATTTTTGGCTTTCGCTGAGTTTGAGGGGCCAGAGCCAGGTATTAGTTACAGATTTTGGATAGTAAAATTTTGGTTGCTTTGGACATGTACTCGTCAACGAAGTTGCCTCGTACATACAGCTATGAAATAGCCCAAATAGAAAATAGGGGTCTTTTGATATTCCCACTATAAATTTGTAATAGCAACCAGCATCCTTTGTACATCTAACAAGTGTAAGGTCATCTGCGACACGTTTGGGAGTGGGAGCCCCCTTGCGGAGCATAGCAAAGGCTCGGCCAGACACAGTGCCGGTGTCCAACGCCACTTGATACACAGTAATATAGTTAACTACTTACTGGTAACTATCTGGTTCCCTGCGGAGGACGGAGTACATGGGCTGGCTTTAATGCAACATGCGTCGGCCTCAGTTACGGGACAAGCTCATGAGACTATTTGGTGCACTAGCTGCAAGGGGCGGGCGACCTTCGCTCATGCTACGAGACAAGGCTGGAAACATTTGAGGGGCAGCGTAAAAAAGCAACCTTGGTACATACGCGTGAGCCTAAGAAAATCAGAATAACAGGGGGAAAATACCATGACAATAGAGGTAACCTCGTTCGTCAACTAAAACCTTCTTACGGCGGGTCTCAAGGCGCCCAGCATTGCTGATTTTCAGTTTCGTGGCCAGCTTATGTAACAAGGGAAAAGCAAGCCCGCTCCACCCCACCTTGGTAACTCTACACAGCCATCACCATCAACACAACGGTTACACACTGAGCTTTATTTACTTTTGATCCTGTTTACGGCGGTGCTTACATGCTTACCTTCCCGAGAACTTTGTAATAATATATGTATATTTTTGCTCTAACTTAAGCTGTCGAATCTAACCGTGAGTTGAGGCCACTCAGTCACTCCTCAAGGTACGTTCTCACTAGCACTTCAACCTTAAGCGCCCTCTTGCTCCCTGTCATCGCGCTGCGCAGAATCTTGCTCTTGTATGGATATCCAGCGACTAAACGATCCATTGATATCACAAACGTGCAATAGTCACCCTCCCCCCCAGCACTACTTGCTGTGGTGGCCTCTTGAATATCAGCCTGCCGCCGCATCCAGGCACCGTCACCGGACCAATACTAATCTGCCGAGTTTAGGACGGCTATCCAAGAATTGACTTTCCTTTCCAACCACCACTCGACAATTAGGGGGAGTTTTTGAGTTACCACACTCTCTCTGCACCAGCTGCCGAGCGTCCCGCCTACATTGTTGTTAATCCGTTTCACTCCCTCATTGCTAGCCGAGCGCCAGATATTGAAACCTTGTTTTCTCAGCTATCGTCACAGCACCGACCGAGCTCTCTTTCCGATGCAATTTTCTTGGTGAGCGACGTCAAGGGCGCTTGGCCTCTGTTAACCTCCACCATTTTGTGCCTGGGACTTCGCGGTTGAGCGCCATTCGCACCCAGTCACTCACTGCATACATCGCCGTACCTCAGCATGGACCCCAATAGAGGCCGAGGTGGCCCCTACATGGCTGGGCTACCCGCTGGACCTGCCAGTGGCGCGTACCCGCCGCGAGGCAGAGGCCCAGCACCTGGACCACCAATGTCGAATGCGCGAGGTCGTGGCAGAGGGGGACCGTATGGTGGCGGGCCACCCGGTAAGTTCTACGTTTAAATCGGTCCTGCTCTTATCTGACACTTTTGTAGGAGGACGCAGACCACCGCCCCCTCAGCATCCCACGCAGTCTCAGTACAACCAGCACAACGAAGCATACATGACAGAGGGCATGGCCGCTATGAATATCAATGACCAAAACAACCGAGGTAGTTTTGAAAACCAAGGCTACCAAGGCAACTACAGCCAGGCGATGGGACAAGCTCGCCGGCCACCTCCCAGAGAACAGTCTCGAGGGTATTCAGAAAACGGGCAGGGATATAGTGCACCCATGAACGCGAGAGCTCCCCCACCGAGACGAGGATTTTCAGAGAATACTCAAGCAGGTCCTGGCTATGGCGAATATGATACTGCGCCAGTGCTTAGACGCCAAGGCCCTCCGGCGCACAGCTTTGGACCGCCTGAACGGAGTATGACTATGCCAGTCGATGACCCGGCCCGGCAAAATATGGTATCCCATCAAAGGGCCGAAACAATGATCTACAACGGACCAGCCGGCCATGTTGGACCACCACGGCCGGCAACAACAACCGGAACGAGATCGACACCCCAGCGCACTTATCCCCAAGACCAGCCCATGTCGCCAACCGCGCCGTATGGGGTTGCCTATGACACCGGTTTCTCGAACGCCTCGGCTGGTTCAACAGCAGAAATTATTAATGACTATTACGACCCCAGACACAGCAACCCCGGCCAGACTACAGGCGGGACAGTGGATATGAATGCCCCCCAAAACGGCACACGACACTCATACGACCAGTCTGCAGCACCACAAACAGAACAGTCGCATAGAGGCCCGCATCAAATTCCCCGCTTAGGTCATGCAAAGTCAATGGCAGAGATGCGGGAACCACAGTCAGCAATCTTCGAAATGGTGGGCGATATCCCATCCATGCCCCCCCTGCCTTCACAAAATGAATATGACCAAGAGTATCGTCAAGGCTACAACCAAAGCCATGATCCGGAATTTGGTCAGGGCTATAATCACGGCTACGGCCAAGCCGTATCTCATGAGGAAGTGCCTCCCAGAGGACCTAGCGCTCCACCCGCTCCTGGACACGGCCCATATCCCCCTGATTTTAGAGCTGGCCCGGGAGTGTCGTCAGCAACCCCGACGCCACAGAGGTCAAGCCCCGAGAGTCTACCCTCGCACCCGCCGCCAGTTCGACCCGGCCAGATGGCTAACTCTCTTGTAAACCCCAGCGGAAGACCGCCCCCGGTGCGCAACTACTCAGGGGTATCGCAACAATCATATCGGCCGCAGCAGTACTCTCAACAGGATCTTCCGTCGCAGCAAGAGAGACAGTACGCACAGCCGCCTGTACCGACCAATGTGTCCCTAGATATGGCCCAAGAAAAAGGAATCGACGCGCCAGTTACTACCCAGGAGCTTGAGCAACTAAGAATGATTATCAAATCAGACCCAGCAGACCAGCGCTCTGCACTGAGACTAGCTCGACGTCTAATTGAAGCAGCCGACGCTCTCGTCTCGCAAATTATGGACCCGCGAGCTCGCTCAAAAGCTCGAGATCGCTATTTGGTTGATGCTCACAAGATTCTCAAGAAATTGGCTAGCAATCAGAATAGCGATGCCATGTTCACCTTGGCTGACGGTCTCGGCAAAGGTTTGTTTGGTGGCGAGCCCGACACGAAGGAGGCATTTACACTGTACCAATCTGCGGCCAAACTTGGGCACGCCGCGGCAGCTTATCGAACGGCAGTCTGCTGCGAGATTGGCAACGACGAAGGAGGCGGTACACGAAGAGACCCGCTAAAGGCGATACAATGGTACAAACGCGCTGCTACCCTGGGCGACACCCCAGCAATGTACAAGATGGGCATGGTGACACTCAAGGGACTCCTTGGCCAAAATAAGAGCCCGCGAGAGGCTGTGAGCTGGCTAAAGCGCGCCGCTGAGCGAGCAGATGCTGAAAACCCACATGCATTACATGAGCTGGGACTCCTGTACCAATCTGCCCAACCAGATGACTACATTATCCGTGACGAAGGATACGCCCTGACTCTGTTTCAGCAGGCTGCTGATCTCGGGTACAAATTTTCGCAGTTTCGTCTTGGCTGCGCCTACGAATATGGCCTGCTCGGTTGCCCGATTGACGCCCGCTTGTCCATCGTTTGGTACTCTAAAGCCGCAATGCAGGAAGAACATCAGGCTGAGTTGGCTCTAAGTGGGTGGTATCTTACAGGAAGCGAAGGTGTTCTGAATCAGAGCGATACAGAAGCGTACTTGTGGGCGCGAAAGGCTGCCACAGCCGGTATGGCCAAGGCGGAATTCGCAATGGGCTACTTTACTGAAGTGGGTATTGGTGTACCGCCCAACGTAGAGGATGCCAAACGATGGTATTGGCGGGCTGCAGGTACGTATGCTATGTCATATAGCAACAGATTTTTACTGACGGGTGAACAGCTCAGGACTTTCCACAAGCTCGAGAGAGGCTGGAGGAACTGAAGCGGGCTGGCAAAACAGGGCCACCGCGGCCTAGAGAGCGCATTTCACGAAGCCGGATCGAGAGGCAGCAAGATGGTGACTGCATAGTAATGTAGCAAAAATGGCACCCTTTTTATTTAGAAGCGGTCTAGACATGATTGATGGCTGCGAAATGAGATGACTTCGTTGGCCGGAGCGGGAGTACCATGTTTTATGACTGGGAGAAGTGCATGCATGGGAAGCGAATTGCTTTAGCCAGTATCATGTTAAATTAATTAGTATTCTAAGGGATGCTAAGACCCTAATTGTTTCAAAATTAACAACTTAATTAAAATTCACAGTTGAGTAGATCGCCTAGTCTCATATTTGCTGGTCCAAGTAGGAGGTTAGGAGTCCTTGCGACAGACCGCCTGCCCAAAGTGGAAATTTGTGCATGTTTGGCAAACAACGCTGATTCTGCCCAACCTTGCCGCATCACGTCACGACGACTCCAGCACTAATCCAACAGTAACTACTATTGAGGGGAGATAAATACATTTACCAAGTGGAGATAACTACAGATTATACCAAACGACGCCGAGTTTGACGAGTCTGCACCGACGAGAGGCGAGATAAAGACAATAAGAGGAGAGAATAAGCACATAACGCGAGTATGGCCCCGAAACCTACGAATTGGGGGCTATGGATCAAAGTCTTAATAGCGTACGTCAACGACGGCCATCTATTCCAATAGAGCAGAGCCCAGAAAGATATATGAAGACTGACAGTCAACGTTTTGGGAATGTACAGGGGCGTGGCTGTGAGTGTCGGCGGTCCGATGGCGACGGCCTGGGTGGTGCCGAGCGAGGAAGAGCTGCGATCGCGGTACAACCCAGACCTCCTCAAGCGCAGCCTCGAGGGCCGCGAGGAGCGCCAGGCCGAGTTTAACGAGTTTGTGACGAAGCTCAAGGCGTACTCCAAGTCTGACAAGCCGAGTGGGTTTATCTCTTTTTTTTTAATTCTAATTATGCCAGCTATCGTATCACGGATGAATTTTGAGCTAACGGGAAATGCTCCGCATAATAGTTTGGACAGTAATTAAAGAGGAGGAAGAAAATAAAAAGCAAGAAGCGCTGGCGAAAGCGAGGGCGCAACAAAAAGAAGCGGATGCTAGGAAGGAGGAGATGCGAAGGGAAGCTGGATTGAAATGAAGCCTTGCAAATAGGGAAAAGGGGGGCCAGAAAAGACTGCTGACCGGTAGAAGTAAACGAAACAATTATGTGGCAGAGAAAATCTATCTAGGGACAGATTTTGCGCTCGGGACAGTGTACAAAATCATTCTCTTCTTTATTAACAGGCGTGTACTTATATTACTGGTTTTTGTTCTATATCAAGAAGTATTGCAGTTTGATTAGTGGCCTCTGCTCGGCGATGCAGGCAATGGCCGCTGCAGTACCTACTCAACGCGGAATGAAGAAGAAAAGCAGAAAGTATATATATTTTCATCATGTCATATGCTATGTATTTGCGCCGCCCAGCGTTTCGTTCCGTTTATCGTTTGTAACATCCCATTATTCACAAAAACATCATCAAGGCAGCAACCAAAAGTACCGTAGACAAAATATAACCCGGCGACATAATAGCATTCCCGGCTGCATCGCTCTTCTTCCCCAGTCCTAGCGGTAGTCCTTGCTCGCTGAAGGTGACATTTTGTGCCAGTGAGCTATTCAAACAGTGCCCGTTCTCAATATCCAAACCCCGCAAATCATCAGGCACCTTGAAGAACATGTAATTCTCCTGCGGAATGCCCTCGAAGCCCTTTGTATCATATGGGAGCTTGTCATCCGAGTCCGTCGCCGTGGTGTTGCGGAGCAGGATGCAGCTCACTTGGCCTGGGTAGTCTTTGTACATGGCTGGGTACGCACTCATGACGTCCGAGTTGCTCGTGTCCGCGACGAGAACAAACTTGCGCTGCGGAAAAGTCTGAAAAATTCTGTCGAGGAGGTAGCGGCGGATCTTGAGTGTCTCCTCAATGTTGGTAAAGTTGAGTGGCCGCGTGTCAAAGGAGCCTGCCGGGTACGTGTCGAAGATGAACTGCATGTACGGTCGTGTGCCCTGCTCGGGCGTTGTGGTTAAATAGTGGAAATGCAACGACGAAATAGAGGACGAGGACCAGTTGGCGTAAATGTCAGGCATGTCCATCCATGCATCGAAAGGTCGCGCAAAGGTGTTGAGCAGCCCTTCTTTGGGCTTATAAATTTTGGTGACTCGTAGAATGTCGTCAATGTCAGAGATTACCGTGACACCCTGAGGCGGGATGAGGTAGGCCGTCGCATTGCCCGTGTCCGTTCCATTGATGTACATGCTGAGAGTCTGGGTCTCGGTAGTTGCATTGCCTGGCAGTAAGTAGCCGCTTGTGCCATTGACTTGGTTTGATTCGTTTCGAAGCGGGACAAAGACGTCAAAGTCGCCTTCTGCTGTCGTCTCGTAGGGCAGAGTAATTCTTTGCGCACCACCTTTCTAATGAAGGTGAACAAAATCAAGTCAGTTACGTAGCTCACAACGGAGACTGTGCCGGCTCAAGTCGACTTACAGCATTGGCGTAGGATGCCACACGGGAAGTGGAATTATTGCTGCTTGGGACAACAAAATCAACCGTTACATTCTCGTGGCCCTGTTGTACGACAAAGATCTCCCTCGTCAAATTGCGCGCCTGTGCCTTTTGGTCATCTGGTAGATCCTTGACGCTGGTGTCAATTAAGAAGGCGTTGGCGAGATCGTCAACTTTGTCCTGGCTGACGTCGGGCACCTTGTAGACGTTCCCGTGGACGCGGACATTCCAGCCATTGCTGGTCCAGTTACCGTATGCACTGTGGCGAGACTCAATCAGTTCCTGGGAAAGAAGGGAAATCGAAATTCAGACTCGCGGCTCTTACGGTAAATTCAGCACTCTTGTGGGCTGCGCGTCAAGCGCCCCTGCGGTAATGCCCAGCGAGCTCTCCACAGCGGTACCGGTTGGGAAGCCATGGGGAAAGTTGAGCAGACCCGAGTCGACAAATGACGAGATCTTGCTGTCCACTTCACTGCCAATGCTCTTGAAGAAACTCGTCACATCATCGCCAAGCCCACGAGGCTGCAATGCTGGCACCTCTGTCGGCGCTGGGGCAGCAGCTTGGCCGACAGGAGGCAGTACCAGTCGTGGCGTAGGTGCTGGTGTGGGAGCTGGAACTGGAGCTGGAGCTGCCCTGCCGATCCCAACGGCTGCCAAGAAGACTGGCGCAACACCACTAATTAGCTTCATGGCTCGATACCACAGCCTAGGGTTTGACAGAATCGGTCTTTAGGGAAGCTAATTGCTTCTTTTCCTGACCGCTCACAGGTCGAAAATTAGAGAGGACTGAAGGGAGAGAAAAAAACTGCTGTACAATTGTGCTCGGGTCTGCAGACAGGGCGGTTAATAAACAGCTTGAGCCACAACAGCAACAAGGTGCAGTGGCTTTGATCATGACATCACCAGTCGGTGCCCCAAACGACACAAACGGGGCTTTAGCAGGGGTAAAAGCCAAGGAGACGCGGGAGGTTATGGATAAAAATTACCACAGCATGCATGCATAGCTGTTTCTAGGGCACACGCATGCCGATCCTTTTGCGTTCTGCCTTGATTGCTCGCTACTTTCGTGTTCCTGGCTGCTGAAGAGCTGTCACCATCTTGTTTACATCTGGCAAGCCTTCATCCTCTAGCCCCGCACTACGTTGCATCGCGCCCTAGGTCCAAACGTGCGTGGTTTCCATATCTGTGCTTAGTTCATCCTGATGAAACAAGGCGCGTAAGTTGTACGTTCTGAGATGATTGGTTTGGAGAAGATTTTGTCAACGGCGGCCAGCCAGTGTTAAATTCGAAAGCCAACGGCTAGTATCAGTCAACTTTGACGAAAAACCTAGATTTCAATAACATCCGAACCGCTTAGCTAAGTCCGTCGTGTGAAATCCATGGCAAGCCTGAAAAGTTATCCTTGTGGACGGTACATAAATGAGACCTTGGCAATACTGTGGTGGCTGACCTGGACCCAGATATGTCCGTTGCAGGACTGGCAGGGCAGCCCTACACCACGAGCCTTTGACAGAACATGTCGGTCATAGGACTATGGACAGATAATAATATAACTCACCAGCGATCAAAAGTAATCACAAGTCACGTCTTTGCATGGAAAGGATAGTGAATAGCATTCTTATTATAGGATATATTATAAAGACATTCTGATGTATTAGAAAAAGAAATCATTTTCGCTCAAATCTTGCAAAGTTGTTCGGATTGTCGCCAGCCATCTTGCTAAAACAAGAGCAGACTGATCATAACAAGCGAGCCGCTGCTAGGCGTTTCGGGGAACAAGAGAACTTAACAGCCTCCACCACCACATCCTCCGCCTCCTCCTCCGCCTCCTCCTCCGCCGCCGCATCCTCCTCCTCCTCCTCCACCACCACAACCACCACCACCTCCCCCTCCGCCACATGCGCCGCCACTTGCACATCCGCCAGCACCACAGCCCTACAAGGAAGCAGTAAACGTCAATATTGCGTATCCGATGTAGTGTTACGGTTGTGTACTTACTCCAGCTCCGTTGGAACAACCACCAGCGCCGCCACATGCTCCAACAGCAACAGCCGCCGAGCCACAGGTCCCGGCAGCGCAGGCAGCGCCACCGCCACCAACATACGCAGGATCTCCGCCATAGTACATGCCAGGGTAGAAATAAACGGGATAAATCCATGGTCCATACACTAAAAGAAAACCGGCGTCAGCATAGGGAAAGTAGAGAGAGAGAAAGGGCCGGAGTCGTGTTGCGAGACTCACTGTAGTAACTATATCCCCAGTGACTGTAATACTCATCACGCGGTGGAAGCTGGCGACCACTCTTCTCAGCACGTTTCTTTGCCCTTTGATAGTTTTCCTCGACTTTCTGCTCGTGACGCGCGCGGCGGGCTCGCTCCGTGCTCGACTGTGCATCGTCGAAGCGGACGGCATTATGCGCCGAGATGTGGGCTGAGTTGTCGGGCGGGCACAGATTCGCGGCGCCCGAGGTGTAGAATTGCTCAGCGACCTTGTGATCCTTCGACTTGAGCACAGAGCCCATAGACGAGATATGTGATGACCGGACGGCTGTTTTTTTTGTTGCGAGACGTGTTAGCAATGCAATGCGAAACAATCCGCGACTTCTGGGTAGGAAGGGACGATATCAACTTACTCTCACAATACCAACAAGTGCATTCGCTGTACACTTCACCATATGCCTTCTGATATGCCTTTGAGGTAATAGCAAACGCCTCATCAAGCTTGCCCTCATCTACCTTATCATCGTGGTCGATAAACTTGCCCATTTTGCGCACAGTGTACTGGTAATAGTGCTGTGGCCGGAGCTGGTGGGTATGCCAGGCGAGGTCGACATCGAGCGTTGGAACCACCATTTGCGTTGGGTTGGCTGCCATGATGACCGTGAACCGCTCATATTTCGTAATCAGGCGCGTCATAGTATCCTTGGCTGAAGGGCTGTGCAGCCAGTCCAGGTTCACCATTTTGTCAATGAAGACGCCCTGCCGCATGACGGCGCTGCACAGGTCGAGTGCAAAGGGTGAAAAGTTGCCCCAGTAGCGGCTCATCATCTTGCGCGTGGATAACCTGGCGTTGCGCTGCATGCCATATCGCCTTCGGGTCGGCAGCACGGCATCTATGATGCGGATCGCTTGGCTGTCGCTCGCCACCGTCTCGATAAGGTGCTTTACCGTGTTCATCGTTGGGTGTGGGTGGCCGCCTCCAGGTTGGATGAGTTCCATGATTTTGATGCGGAGGACCATGCGAAGCATCCGATTGGGAAAGGTTCGGGCAAAATTGTCCACACCGACGGGCGTTGGCTCTGGACGGCCTTTCTGTGGATTCAGGATCGTACCGGGCATGGGGACTGACTGGTTGAGTAGCAAGGTGGTGTCGTGGAGGAATTTGGCGACCGAGAGGAGCTCCTTGTAGTTGTGTTGGCCGCAAGACGTGCATACGAAGCTGAAATTTCCATCACCATATCCTTCTCCAATCAAGTCGTTTGATCTAGCACGGTGAGCAGAGTATCAAGTTATTGGCGTTTTTGAGAGTGACGTGCACATACCTATAACTGGTGCCCTTCTCATCTGTGCCACAAGTTGTCCATGGAGCGTCATAACGTGCAGGACAGTAAGGGCACTTGAGAGTTTTCGTCAGAGGGTCATCCTGGTTGTTCCAGCTGCGACCTGTCTTGGCAACCCAGGCAGCCTGAACACTGGCTGGGGTTGCATATGTGAGGTCGTCGCCGATTGCATTGTGAATCAGCGACCAGGGCATACCAGCGGCCCAAAAATCGGCGAGGCCATACCGCATGGTATCCTCGAGAAAGGAGCGCGGGTTAAGCATATGTGTATGCATGACCATGAGCACGTCTGCCTCCGAGGGTTAGCACGTATTTCGAGACTTTGGTGGGGCGCGAGAGCAACATACCGAGGGGCGGCAGCATGGAAACCTTCCAGACAAATTGAGACTTTGCGCTGGGATATCTCATGTAATTTGATCCGTCGGCAACGGACATGTCGTCTTCGGTAAGCATGATGCCACCCTGGGAAGCCCACCAGGTCTCGTAGCGATCAACTGCGCGGGCAACAAAGATCGCCCATCTCTTCTCCCGGAGTTTGCTGAGAAGTACCTGGCGTTTGTCATCTTCTGTCATCTTGGCCGTGTTAGTGCCGGCTGGGAGTGGTATAGAGTCAAAAGCAAGACCCTTGCTATCCGTGACGAGGCTGTCCCAGATGCCAAACAGGCCATCCGTGTAGCCAACGTCTTCCTTCATATTCTGGATAGCATGGAGAAGTTTAAGATGGACGAGGCAAACGCCTTCAGAAACAGTATGGTAAAATTGGGAGCCATCTTTCAAGGGCTCTCGAAGAATCTGCTCAGCAAAGTCCCTTCCGAGACTGATATCTGGCAGCGGCTGCGGGGCATCATGGACTGCCGCGGGCTGCTGCTCAGCAACGGGTTGATAGCTGGGTAGGGCCTCTTCCTGGTGGCCGTTGGCAGCGCCGTTGGGCGTCGCCTCTTTCGAGACAGCATTTTCTTCAGGCACACCCATAATGAGAACTAGAGTGCGTGTGAGTATCTTGGCACTGGTGTGGTTGGCAGCCGATCCGCTCGACTATGGCCAGCGCCAAAGCCAAGCTTTATAACAAAGCGGGAAAACGGGCCTGGGGCTAGGGCGACGGTGGCTTGTAGTCGACTTGCCCAAATCTATTCCTGGACCGGGCGTAATGAAGCCAACTGAAAATGTCATTGGGGGGACGATTGCTAGCACATCGGGTATTGCACGATTTGGGGTGCACGCTGCGCCCGGCCTGTGTGATGAAAGTAACGAGGGTTGCTGCATGAGGTAGTATCCGTTGGTTTACAAGGCGCCTTTGTGCTTGTTGAGGCAGGTTACACGTCACAGCTTCGCCGCCACCAGATGCGCGGGGTAGGCATTACGCAGGCAAAGCACAGGAACATTTGGAATGTCTGGGGCACAGATTTGTCCGTTGATTAAGTGGCGGTAGCCTTGTGCTTGATTTGTGTTGGAAAATGGCTGGAAGATGGTGGCAGTGCACATCAGTGGGTGGGTGTTGGGATTACAGAAGCCCACGTGGAAGAATGAAGGAGCTATAGATGTGCACAGCGTATTGAAAGAGCATCAAATGGTAATTGAGAGATGAAGAATAGAAGAAAACCAGGCGTCAAGCTATAACTATCGAATAAGCACTCAGCATACACCATGTAACAGCCAACTACCTACCTGTACTAAGGTATAGAGAGATGGGATGGTCCAGAAACAATGATGTTCTGGGGTGGCGCTGGGAGACTGCAGCCGAGCTGTACAGTACCTAGGTAGGGAGTACCTGTCAATGCCCCACAACCCACTGAATCTACTTGTATAACTAGTCTACATGGAGGTAGGGAAGGCAGTGCATGCATGGTCGTGGCATTTGCAGCAATTTGTCGATGAGAAGGATTTCGGGGCGTTCATACTGAACACGTACTGTTGTTATGATGGTGTACTGGTAAAGCTCTGCTGGTAAAGTCCTGCTGTTACTTCAGCATTATCACATGGAACTCAGGTTGCCTACTGTGCCACTGCGCTACAGACCAGATAAGTACTAACAGGTACTCAAGTACCTAATCTAGGAGCAAAGGCGGGTGCCTACTAATGGCCTTAAGTTCGAGTCGTTTGTCGCAGTTCGCGCTAGAATACATGTAGTGACTCCTGCAGCCATAAGTACATTGTACAGCAGCCACTTACAAGCAATGGTCAGTTGCCAGGGTACTAAACCGTCTGTTGAAATCCACAGTGCCCCAGGCGACACTCATGTGGCGAGCGACGCGCAACAACATTAAATTCACCGCTAAAAAAAACAATGGCTATTGTTCTAGGTACCTGTCTGCAGTTTACTTCTGCATCGACCCTTGGGTTGCGGACATAGGTAACAGGTACTAGGTTGATATATGTACCTGTCAGCTCTTTCAGCCTTGGGCTACCTAAGTACGTAGACGCAGTGGTGCTGTTCCGAGTCTCTCACGCCAGCTCCCCTCCCCCAGGCATCCACTTTCTGCGCCCACGCCCGCAATTGGCTCGTCTCACGTTTCGCTCGCCCGACTCGCTAGAGCTTCCTGTCTATCCGCGCTGCACTCCTCGTCCACACTTGAGAGCTGCATTTGTCCAGACAGTACTGGCCTCTATCGCCGACTGCTTTTCAGTACACCAGACATTGACTTTTAATCGACTCGGTCATGGGATCAGTATTTTTGCCCACGACCGTCGTCATTTAGCCCGGCGCTGCATCCATCCCTGCCCCGACCACCTAGCTGCGAAGTGCGCGCACTCGAAGCTGCCGCACTGCCGGCCATCACAAATTTATCCATATACCGAGAAGCCATCCTTTGCGCCTGTCGATATTTTCCAAGTATGACATTGCGATCCGCAACGAATGGCGCCATCGCCAACGGCCATAGTAACGGGTACAGCCATGGTAGTAACCCTGGCAGCACAAATGGCGAACCCTCGCGCTTCAAGTCACAAGACCACTCCCGCAATCACAGCCCCGACGACCACTCCACCCCTGACCGTGATGGCCGTCCTTCGAGCGCTCCCGGCCGAAAAAATGGCCTCTCCGCCAGTGTCGAGGCCAGAGAGAACATTGGCGGGCCGCGCATGCAACGCCCTAAGAAGCCAATGCTCATCCGCTCCAAGAGCGACTTTGCCAGACCCCAAGAGCAGCAAGACTCGGACCCGGGCGACGATGAAATTTCCGAATGGGGAGCTCGTCATGGATTCGAAGACCATTATCAGTCGGAGCACATAATTACACAACTCGCTAGCGTATGCATGCCCATACTAGGAACTGCCCTCTCCTCGATCCGATAAGCTGACTTGCCGTAGAACTGGTGCATGTATTTTACCGACAAACGCCACGAGACGACGGGCAAACCAAAAGCTCTAAAATGTGAGCTCCACGACTGGCGTCAGCGAGACCGTCTAAAAACCGTTTCCGCTGCTCTCGCTGTTTGCCTCAATATCGGCGTTGAACCTCCCGACCAGCTCAAGACGAACCCCGGCGCCAAGCTAGAAGCATGGACTGACCCGACTGTGCCCCCCAGCCAAAAGGCCCTTGAAAATATAGGCAAAGCCCTTCAGGCCCAATATGAGACGCTGGCCATCCGAGCCCGCTATAAGCAGTATCTGGACCCGTCTGTGGAGGAGACTAAGAAGTTCTGCGTCTCGCTCCGTCGAAACGCCAAGGACGAGCGTGTTTTGCTTCATTACAACGGCCACGGCGTCCCCAAGCCAACTGCCTCTGGTGAGATCTGGGTGTTCAACAAGACCTATACGCAGTACATCCCTGTGTCGCTGTACGACCTGCAGCACTGGCTGCAAGCGCCAACAATATTCGTCTGGGACTGCTCTGAAGCCGGTAATATTCTCAAAAACTACCATAAATTTGTGGAAAAGCATGAGGAAGAGGAGAAGGCATCCTCTCAACGTGATCCTCATTACGAAAAAACCGCATTTCGCCCTTATATCCATCTTGCAGCATGTGATGCCAAGGAGAACCTGCCAACTAACCCTCTTCTACCCGCCGATCTCTTTTCATCGTGTCTAACTACCCCCATCGAAATGGCACTCTGGTTCTTTGTGTTACAGAACCCTTTAAAGACAACTTTAACTCCAGAGCGCGCAAAGAAGCTTCCTGGCAGACTCCAAGAGCGGCGAACGCCGCTCGGTGAGCTCAACTGGATCTTTACCGCTATTACAGACAGCATCGCTTGGACCACGCTTCCTCGCGATCTTTTCCGAAAGTTCTTCCGCCAAGATCTCATGGTTGCCGCCCTATTTCGCAACTTTTTGCTCGCACAGAGAGTCATGATGGTATATGGCTGCCATCCCCAATCCTACCCACAGCTCCCAGACACACATCAGCATCCTCTATGGGAAACCTGGGACCTTGCCGTGGATATGGCACTTGCACAGCTCCCCATGCTCGAAAAGAAGGAAACCGATGGTATTGAATACGAGTATCAAAACTCTACCTTTTTTACAGAGCAGTTGACCGCGTTTGAGGTCTACCTGACACGCGGCGATGCCGTTGCCCAAAAGCCACCGGATCAGCTTCCAGTCGTGTTGCAAGTGCTCCTGAGCCAGCAGCATAGAGTACGTGCGCTTATCCTCCTTGGTAGGTTCCTCGATCTTGGCCCATGGTCGGTGCAACTGGCTTTGAGTATCGGCATCTTCCCTTATGTGCTGAAGCTGCTTCAGTCAGCCGCTACAGAGCTCAAACCTGTCATGGTATTTATCTGGGCCAGACTGATCGCCGTCGACATAACTTGCCAGCAAGATTTGGCTAAAGATAATGGCTACGGCTACTTTGCCCAGATTCTCAAACCAACCGAGGCTCTGCCTGTGGTCGATAGTGACGAACACAAGGCAATGTGCGCCTTTATTCTTGCTATGCTATGCAAGGACTACAAGAATGGACAGATCATTTGCAATCAAACCGATATAATGACCTACTGCTTAACGCATATTCAAAACCAGGAGAATCATCTCTTGAGACAGTGGGCCTGCTTGTGCATCAGCCAGCTATGGCAGGATCTTCCAGAGGCCAAATGGCGAGGAATCAGAGAGAACGCCTACGTGACGTTAGCCTGCCTCACTAAGGACCCCTGCTGCGAAGTTCGTGCTGCCGTCATACATGCCATGACAACCTTCCTGGGCATTCCCGACTTGACGGAAGAGGTTGCGCGTATCGAAGAGTCCATCGCATGGACTATTCTTGACATGGGAACTGATGGCAGCCCCATGGTGCGCAAAGAATTTTTGGTTTTCTTATCCCATTTTATAGTGCGATTCGAGAGCAAATTTTTGGTTGTGGCATTCGAACAGTTGCAAGAGGAAAAGGACTACCTCGCTTTTCCACCCCAAGACGATGGCCACGACCACAGAATGGGCCTGCATTATGCCCGCGCAGAAAACCGCAACAAAGACGGAACAATCAAGCCTTCAGCCCAGGGACTTTCACACAACACTGTCTACATGGCCTGCTGGAAACATGCCTTGATTCTAAGTGTTGACCCGCACCCAGACGTCCAGCGCGCGGCCACTCTCATCGTCGACTACATGCACAATGCTCTCATAAATTCGTCTGTTGGTGAACAGGCGCACTCGTTGATGAGAGATATCCAAAGAAAAGCGAATCGCGCCTTGTTTAAGAGTGCTGCTACTGCCCACCAGAGACGAAGCCTCATGAGTACAAATGGTGCACCTGTCAGTGCCCCTCTACCTTCTCCAGGCCTTCTGCGACGAACAGCAAGCCTTCTCTTTCAATCATTTGTTGGCGCCGAGGACAAGTCCCGACCAACAACACCCCTGAACGGTGCTACAATAGTACCACCAAGATCACCAGGAGCTCCTCTCGGACTTGACCAGACTTCCGCGCCTCCTGAGCAAAACGACAGGTCAGGCGCACCCGCAGCTTACCATATTGCACGCGAGCCGATTTCTGGTGAATTCGAAGAGCGTGACTTGACTGAAACACCCACCCTTCCGCTGGTGAGCAAATTTTTGGATTGGTCAACTGAGTACTTCCGAGAGCCGCAGATGAAGAACAGCGAAGCAGATGAGCCCGGCAGCACAAACTACAATGAGCGACTATGGCGGAGACAACGAAACGAGACAACCCTGAGAGAAACGCAACCCCTCAAGCAGTTTGCAGGAAGCCACCGGTGGAACAACCAGCTTGCCATCTTGAACAATGGTGCCCAGCCAGCCAAGATGACGTTCCACCAGTACGAAGATCACTTGGCCGTGTCTGACGACGGCAACACCGTTATGGTGTGGGACTGGAAGAGACAGGGACGGCTTAGCAAATTCTCCAACGGAAACCCAGAGGGGTCAAGGATTAGCGACATGAAGTTTATCAACGAAGACGACCAGGCAATGCTTCTGACGGGTTCATCGGACGGCGTCATTAGAATTTACCGCAACTACGATTCCGACAGAGAGATTGAACTGGCGACATCTTGGCGTGCGTTGACGCACATGGTACCAAGCAATGTGAATTCGGGCATGGTGTTTGACTGGCAGCAAGTAAAGGGCCGTGTCTTGGTTGCAGGGGATGTGCGAGTCATTCGTGTGTGGTACGCTGCGAGTGAAACTTGCGTCATGGACATCCCAGCTCGATCCGGATCATGTGTCACATCCTTGACCTCTGATCAGATGACCGGAGATCTGTTTGTGGCTGGATTCGGCGACGGAGCTGTACGCGTCTTTGATACCCGCATGAGACCGCAAGAGTCCATGGTCCGCAAGTGGAAGGATGACTCTGACCGTCAGTGGATCAAGGCAGTACATATGCAGCGCGGTGGACAGCGTGAGCTGATGAGCGCGAGCCGGAATGGTAAAGTCAAGATTTGGGATATCCGAATGGACAAGGCCCTTCGGTCATTCCAGACAACCAACGACACGCTTCGCACGGCCAGCACACATGAACACTTGCCCGTGTTTGCAGTGTACGTATAATATTCAATGTATTATGAAAACCCCGTTACTAATGAAAGTACAACAGTGGTACCTCCAACCATGCCGTTAAGGTCTTCAACCTTGAGGGAGCCGAGCTATCATGCCTGGAACCGTATTCGAGCTTTCTGCAGCAGAACCGCAGTTCTCCAATTTCGGCGACGGTATTTCACCCTCACAGACCCATACTAGGCTGTGCGGCGCGAGGCGACCACCATATTAACCTATTTACGTGTGAAAAGGGCGATCCATTGCATCTGCCCTAGCGATTCAACGCAGCGAGTTTGTCTCTCGTGAGGTACGCCAGAAACCTTCCCGTGGCAAATTTCTTGTCTTTGATTTTTTTCTCTCTTTCTCTTTCTTTCTATTTCTATGTCTATTCACTTTTCTTGTGTTATTTTCAAGCGTGCTCTCTATTTACGCCACGCCTTTTAAAATTCTTTTGTTGGTTTGCTTAGCCAAATTTTGAGTAATGAGGGACGGCGTTTCGGTTCAAGACAAATGTATTCAGTGTTAGTTTCGCCTTTAACTTCAGTAATTGGCTAGGACTTGTTACTGCTGAGTAGCGGTAGTAGTTGCAGCGTTGAAAAATACAATAACTATTTAATAAGTTTTATTGTAATTGCAAGAAATTTAACTGTTTTCCAAAACTTTTAAGATGTGCAGTTTGAGACGCCAGCATCAGGTACTTCACAAGCACACTGTTATAGATCAGCTCCTATAAAGATCTTAGGGTGGCGTCCCACATACTACCTACCCAGTGACACCTCTGTGTCTTGAGGACGAAAAGAGGAACATCGATGTGTTTAATGGATGTGTTTAATGGATGTGAATTCTTGCTTACACTGGATATTGTTGGAGTGGTAAGCAAGAGCAGCACCTGTTGGTTGAAAGGCCGAGCCGCAATAAGTGCTTTCACTCTTTTGGACAATAGCAAATATCGAAACTCCGCAGGTCTTACCTCGCGCCATGTCTTGACTCGTCAGGAATGCAGGAACGGACAATCTCTTATGAAAAATTCGCTGTGATACTCACCAACGCTAGCGTCAGCAATGCTGCGTAGCTACGTGCGACGGATTTGATCGCGTCGTAAACAAAGTGCATGCATTCGGTCATCATTGCATCATTCGATGACATAGTAGAGGGATATTTCGCTCCAACACTGTATTTCCCATGACAACCTCTCAATCGGCACAGAGGGTACCTCACAGTGCAGCTGCTACGCTCAAGCTCCGAGGAGGCATACATCGGTCCCTGCTTGTGTGTCTTCCCCATTCGGTTCAAGATTTTCATCCCTACTTCTATTTAGGCCATTGCTGATTGAGAGTTCTCCGTAGGTTGCTTGATAATCCTGACGGTGTTCCTTATTTTCTCATGGGCAAAACAACTAACTCAGGGCTATATGATTATGCATATTGCTGATATCGCCCCTAAACATGAATTGGCAATAGTGAAGCAAGGAAGATGCAATATTGACAGAGATTCAAGTAAAATCTGCTCGCACGGTGCCCAATTCCATACGACCTTCTGCTACACGATCTATTGGCATATTTTTGGGGTATTGATCAACCAATGGTAGTATTGACGACTGTGAAGATCGGATTGGACTTGTGTCACCATGAATGCTTGGTTCACTCTTATTTGCTTCAGCACATCAGTAAAGTAAGATGGAAACTGAAAGGTACCGTTTTGTTTTTCAATTGAAACCGAGACCGGCTTCCTTGTTAGGAGTCAGGCCGGCAGGCCAAAATAGTCAGAGAAGTTAAACATTTGCCCCACCCCACCCTCAAGAATGACGCTGTTTGTTGGTGGGAGCTTTTTTGGCGGGGTAGAAACTGACCAGTTTTTATGACTCTTTTTCTAGCACCCTCTCCCATCATCGCTTTTTTTTTTTTGGTTATATAACCACCTGCTTGTCTCTTCCAGAAGAGAAGCTGTCTTGTCCAACACAAACTTTTTCTTTTTCAATTGTGCTTGACCCTGCATTTAATCGACTCCTTGACAGAACACACGATAGCAAACCGACCGCGCGTGGGTGACAACGACTACCCCGCCTCGACACGAGACCCGAACAAACCAGCGGGCGACATCTACAAAGAAACACCTGCCATGGCTGACACTCCTGTTACCGAGGCCGGCAAGCCTGTCGAGAAGCCTGCTGCTGCCGTACCTGCCGCCGATGGCGAAGACGGTGGCGAGGCCGGCCCTTCCAAAAAAGCCCTAAAGAAGGCCGAGGCCAAGGCCAAGAAGGAGGCCGAAAAGGCCCGCCGCGCCGCGGAACACCTCGCCAGTCAGGCCGCCGCTAAAGCCGCCGCTGGAAACACCGAAGATCTGGCCAAGGATAGCTACGGCCCCGTCCAGCCTACGGGCGATGCCACCAAGGTCGCTGCGCCTCGTGTCAACCTCAAAAAGATTGATGACTCTCTCCTAGGTCAAACAATCAAGTTGCGCGCATGGATCCAAAACTCGCGCATGCAAGGCGCCAAGATGGCGTTTGTTGAGCTGCGCGAGGAGCGCGACTGGGCCATTCAGGGTGTCGTCGCCGCGTCACCCGAGGGCAAGCCCGTGAGCAAGCAAATGGTCAAGTGGATCGGGGCGCTTAATCTGGAGAGCTTCGTGCTCATCGAGGGCAGAATTGAGAAGCCACTGGAGCCAGTCAAGAGCGTGCGCGTGTCCAACTACGAGCTGCACATTACAAAGTGCTACTGCATCGCCAAGGGGCCTGAAGTCCTGGGCATGGGTCTGGCTGTCGCCAACCGCCCTGTCGCCAACTTTGACGACGAGGACCCCGCCGCCGTTGCTGCTGCTGCCGCTGATGGCGATGCTGCCGTTGACGCTGCCACCAAAGCCGTTGAGGCTGCTACACTAGAGCCCGGTGCTGTCCTTCCTGGCGCCTCCATGGCCACCCATCTGAGCAACCCAGCCATGCACAAGCGCGCACCTGTCCAGCAGGCCATCGCTGATGTGCGCATGGCGACACGCAAGCTTTTTGCCGAGTACCTCGACGGGCAGGGTTTCAACCAGTTTGAGCCACCGTGTTTGATTGGTGCCGCGTCCGAGGGTGGCTCCAACGTGTTTGGGCTGCCATACTTTGATAAGCAGGCGTTCCTGGCACAGTCGCCTCAATTCTACAAGCAGATTGAGATTGCTGGTGGCCGTAAGCGGGTGTACTGCATTGGACCCGTATTCCGTGCGGAGAACTCCAACACCCCTCGCCACATGACCGAGGTAGGTCTTTTACAAATGGCATGTTATGCTTATGCTCCTTTAAAGTATGCTAACGGGCTTGTTCGTTGTAGTTTACCGGTCTTGATTTGGAAATGGAAATCGAGGAAGACTACGTCGAGGTTCGACAGATGCTCGAGGCGACGCTTCTCTACATCATGCGTGGCCTCGCCGAGCGATGCGCTGAGCAAATCGCGTTGATCCGCACCGTCTACCCTTCTGAAGAGTTCCGACTCCCCGAGCCCGGCAAGGAGGTCCGGCTGACCTTTGCCGAAGGCCAGGCCCTGCTCCGCGCCGAAGGGCCGGAAGAGTACCGCAACGTCTCTGACGAAGAGGACATGTCGACACCTCAAGAAAAGGCTCTTGGTGCGCTCATTCGTGAAAAGTACAACACGGACTTTTACGTGCTTGACAAGTTCCCGGAAGGCGCGCGACCATTTTATGCGCTTGAGGACCCGGCAAACCCCAAGGTGACCAACGCGTACGATTTCTTCATGCGCGGGCAGGAGATCCTCTCTGGTGGGCAGCGCATCCACGACCCGGAGACGCTTGTGGCACGTATCAAGAAGAAGGGCGTCGATCCGGAGAGCCCTGGCATCAAGGAGTACGTGGACGTGTTTCGCAGTGCGGGATGCCCGCCGCACGGCGGTGGTGGTATCGGCCTGGACCGCGTCGTGGCATGGTACCTGAATCTACCCAGCGTGCATCTGTGCAGCTACTACCCTCGCACACCTAAGCGACTGACGCCGTAGATGGTGAGGGAATAAGCGGAGGTGTATGGAGCAAACTGAGGAACGCCAGATAGAACATATGCAAGGGCCGGACTTCAGGGTTCTAGGCAGACGGGGAAAAAAAAATTATTACCTTGATTTTTTCGTGCGCTTGGTCTGTGAGTAGGCCGTTGGCGGCCATAAATGGTCTGTGAGTAGACTTTTGGCGGCCGTAAATGGTCTGTGAGTAAGTTAGTAATTGCTGTGATTAACCTGCGATATCCTGGTTCTGCACATCAAATTGCCGATCAAGGGCTCTGGAGGAGTCTCGGCCCTGCCATAATCCCTGCCTGCGTCTGAACTAGTGTGAGTGCCTGCGGGATTGGAAGACTGCCAGATTGCCACAGCGCCGAGCGCAAGCTAGACAAAGTTGAGAAATTTAAAACGGCTGATGCCACGGCAATCCTGCCCCAAAATTTTGGGGGGCGGGCCGGTTTTCAAGATAGTTCATATCCTCCATCTTAATTTTTCCGGCAGTTTCTCTGCAAAATGTTGAGTTTTAGATATGTAATAAGCCTCTGGCTAATTGTACAGCCTTGCGAGTTCGCCACCCGTTTCAACCCCGCCATAGAAAACGGTTCGGCGACCCCGCCGCGACTCTTCACTTGGTACTGTTGGCAGTACTAGTAGGTAGTTAGGGGTGCAAATGGTCGCCAGAGTGCTAATCAATCCGCTAATAAAAGACGCGGAACTGCCGCCCCTCTTTTTGCTTTATTCATCAAACGTTCTTCCACCACCAGCAAGCACCTCGTTGGCTCAAGTGGCATCTTGAAGAATTTATACGTATACTGCCATCGTTATAGCATCATAAAAAATATACGGAGCAGCAAGGAAGTTGTGCAATGGACTTTACAGGTCAATACCAATACGGCGCTGGCCATCAAGCATACACGTTTCTCCCTGTACAGCCTCTCACACCATCTCATTCGGCGTCCGGTGCCGCGTCGGACGATTTCGGCCATACCTCGCCGCCTGTACGTCTATCGCAATCATCCATTTCATTAAATGATATCACTTGAGTGCATTTTATTAGCCGAGTCCATTTCTAACACCGGCCCAACTTTATCAGGACGGCTTTGATACCCTCGGCGGCGACCACTTCACGGGCTACGACTACAACCAGGGTGCATTGGCACAAGGCAGCACCCTCAGCGCCTCTTTCCCCGGCCCGCCCACGCCCCCGAACCAGGCCTTTGGGCAGCAACATCTTCATCTTCATCAGCAGAGCAGCTTGGCTGGCCAAGCTGACGGACTCCAGCAGCAGCCTCAGCAGGGAAGCAGTCCCGAAGATGGACAAGGCAACAAAGGTGGCAGCGAGGATGACGATATGACCCCTGCACAGTCACGGCGCAAGGCACAGAATAGAGCAGCGTAAGTTTAGGTTTTTTTTTCTTCCCTTCATCGTTCGTTTTCCCTTCTTCTACGGAAGAATGGCGGGCCAAGGGGCGGGTGACGACACAAAAAAAACAGCTGACATTTTGCGAAAACGCGTACCAGACAACGGGCCTTCCGGGAACGCAAGGAAAAGCACGTCAAAGATCTCGAAATCAAATTAGCCAGCCTAGAAGCCGCACAGCAGCAGTCGTCCGTGGAAAACGAGCGCCTGAAGCGGGACCTCCAAAAGATGTCGACAGAAAATGAGATACTCCGCGCCACCTCTGGCGTGCACGGTGACGCGCACAGCGGCGGCGGCATCGGTCTGCACCGCAGCGGCAGCGGCGCCTCGCCGCCGGACCACCACATGATGACGACGGGGCCGACCGAGTACAAGCCGACGGATTTCTACTCGGACATTCTCAAGGAGCACGCAAACAAGATCCCCTCGCACCGCATCGTGCTCGGCGACGACGGGGAGCGGCTGCTGGCCGCGGGCGCCACGTGGGATTACATTGTCTCGCACGAGCTGTACAAGCGCGGGCTGGTGGACGTGGGCAGCGTCAGCGAGCGGTTAAAGAACACGGCGCGATGTGATGGGCAGGGCCCCGTGTTTCCGGAGAGCGCCATTTTGAGCGCAATTGAACAGAGCGTCGCGAGTGGCTCGGACGATCTGCTCTAACAATGGCCACGAGGGTGGGGAGTTGGTGTCTGAATACACTAAGAGAAATTCAAAATCAGTGTCTTGTGATTTTCTTGGAAGGGGGACAAAGCAGGAGAAGGGGTATGATAGGGGGTTGAGCGACAGCAAAGCAAAGCAAATATCGGCGAATGGAATATCGGCGTATATGCAAGCAATGGTTTGGAATAAGGTTTACTTTTTTTTTTTTTTATCTTTTTGGCATGCTGATTTTGGATTTCGGTTCTCTTTTTTTTTGTCCGGCTTTTTCCATCTTACTCTTTTTTTGGTTCTCTCGTTTGGGATTTTCTTCTTTCAAATTTATTCATAGGTAGTTATGCACCTCGTACACATACACGACAGTTGTACGCAGATCTAGGTGGAAAGATGAAAGTGATGTGTAAAAGTAATATAGGTTATAGGTGCATGGTAAATGTAGCTGCGAAGAAATGTGAAACTATTGGAAACAATGTCTCGCGGATATAAAACGGCGTTGTAAAAGAAACAGCCACCCTCACAGCTACTGCATTAGTAACCCCCGTACAGTAAAGTGGTATAATAGCTTGTATAAAATAAAATAAATGACGCCCAATGTCCATCCAGTCAACGCCCAATTCTTGTTCTTGTTTCTGTTGTTCATCTTTACCTTCTTTCACAGACCTCTTTTCTCTAAAAATCCGTCTTCGAACGCAACCACCAAGAGAAACTCAATATCTATGCTAAATAACAAAACCCATTGCCCCACGAGGGCCCAAATGCATTACAAAACATTTTGAATAAATACAGAAAATATACAGGCAGCAACCAGCCAAGTATCATTTTCTTCACTCGCCACTTTTCTTAAAAGAAATGCTGGCAATCCGTTCCTTCTCGGCTTTCTTTTCTAGAGAAATTTGCATCTCCTCAATCAAATTTCCCTGTCTGCAATTGTCCGCTGCCAAGGAAACCTATCGCAAATTGCACCGAGGGGTTTAAACTAGGTGCGAACGATGTCATCGCAAGTCACGCTGCGCTTCCATTTAGTGCGTCTTTGTCGTCTTGGACCAGGCAGGCTCGGGAGACTTGGTAGACTCGTCTTCGACATGGTGGTACTTGATGGACAGGCACCAGATGTCGAGGTAGTCGCAAATGGTAACAATGACGTCGACAACGAAGCTACCATAGACACCAAAGGCGGTGCCAAGCATGAACATGACATATGCCACCTGGTAGGGGCCGTCACCCAAGGCACTAGGCCACCCGAGACCAATGTGCTCCCGCAGAATGGGACCCATGGAATCGGCGACACCAATCATAAGCAGGGCACCAAGCACGTTGTAGTAAGGGAATGGTTGCTTGAGCAGATGCGCCGTGATCATGCGGCCGACCGAGTAGGCGTTGACGAGGCCGACGAAAATGGCGAAGGGAACGAGGTGGTTGTGGAGGACAAGGGGCTGCAGCTTCAGGTAGGTGAGCACGAGGAACCAGACAGCAAAGATGGGGCCGAGGCCGAGGAGGGCGCCGCGCGAGTTCTCACCGCGGGCGCGGCGGGAGCGGATGACGTTGAGGGACGACTCAAAGGTGTTGAAGACGAGGACAATGGAGCCCTGGACGAGGTACCAGTCGGTAAAGGACAGATTGTAGATGGCCATGGGGATGCCCATGTTGTCGGGGAAGCCAAAGGCGCGGAGCATGCTCTGCTGCCAGACATGAGCGCCGCCGAGAAACCCGGTGAGGGAGAAGACAAAGACGAGGATCAGGACACCTTCGACAGGTCCGTTGACAATGCCGAGGGTGAGGGTCTTGGTGTGGTACTCATCCCAGGTCTGAACATAAAAGGTGAAGAGAGCTATAGAGACATTTTGTTAGCGGTATGTGATGCGACGTGGGCAGAGGAAAGGAGGCGTACAAGCAAAGAGGACGGCGACAGTCCTCCAGCCCTGGCCCATGTTCTGGGAGGCGGCAAAAATGAGAACTTCGAGCGAGGTGTTGAGGGCATCGACGCCGTGGTCAAAGAGTTCACCGAGGGGTCCGGACTGCTTGGTGCGGCGGCTATAAACTTGTCAGCTCATGGTCCTTTACGGAGAGGATCGCTTCGGTGATGCAAGGGTGCAAGGGTTGCACTCGAGGGAAGTGAGTAAAAGAAGAAAGAGGAAACTCACGCTTGAGCACCATCGACGGCATCAAAGGTCTGATAGAGGAACAGGCCGAGAGCCCAGCTGAAGTACACCCAAGGAGGGCAGTCCTGGTCAAGCGTTGGGTTATACCACAACAGCGTCAAAAAGTTGATAATGACAAACACGAAGCCCGTGAGTGTAATCATGTTGGGCGCCATGGTCATGGGGAACAGATGAATGACGAAGTTGGAGTAGAATGGCTTCAGAATGTACTTTGAGATGAGCGAGCGATCGACCGACGAGTACTTGTACTCGCGCAGCGCGGGCAGCTCGCTTTGGCGAATATAGACCATTATGGCGGCGTTTTCGTCTTCTTCTTCGCTTCACTGGGTTTCTGGATTATCGTGTATGTTGTATGAGAGGTTTTATCGTCGTTCGAGATCGGAGAGACGAGACGAGTTGTATGACCGGCTATGTTCTATTTTTTTTGTTGGGGCGGACTGGGAACAAAAATGGAGGCGCAAAACGGCCAGGGGGTCTATTGAAAGCTTGTGACGATGCCGTAAATAGACACTGCCGAGAAGAAAATGGCAATCGGGAGAAAGTTATTAGAGACGAAGAACAAAGCAAATCGCCCAAGATTAAAAAAGAACTAAGCACGGTGCACCAAATGGTGGGAAAACAAAGCCGTTACGCGTGTCGCGGTTTTGCGAAAGAAAGAAGATGCACGAGGGAAAGGAAAAGAAGCCAAGCGAGCGTCCCTCCTTTTCAGCGCCAAGGAACAAAAAAGGTTGTAAGGTGGACTTGACCCACGCCGCGCGCAAAAGCCGGAACCGGGCAGTGAGGATGGTTATGACGACGTCAATGTGTGTTTGAAAACCGGAAAGTCGGCAGAATTGTGCAAAACACAGTGTACAATGCTTCCACCAAGAAAAACAAAGGTTATTTTTTAAAGGTGTTGGAGGAGGGAAATTTCAAGACTATCGTTTTGTCCATTTACATTGTCAATACAACCATGTTCCTTTCCACCTTGCTGGGTTCGGGAACTGCGCACGAGACCACAACATGTACCATCAGCCCAGGTAGCGGGCCTAGCCGGCGCCCCCTTTTGCAACCCCCGACTTCATCAGGGGTGGGAAAGGGTCAATAATTGGACAATATTGGGAATGACAGTAACCGGTCACTGTTATACTGGAACACTACTCCGCACTCCGTACAAAATGAGGAAACGTAATAAAGACCCTGACTTCCGATTCCTTCACACCCATGGCTGCTGATGCAGTGATACCTCCTGTACTGTAATGGATGCTGACGCGAGACCCCCTGACCATCACAATTCGGCAATGCCATCCTCAATCTCCTTCCAACGCTCCCACCTCCCACCTCCCTCTTTTCAACCAATGTACAAATCCCGTACGGCAACCACCGTTAGTTTGGCTTTCACGAGCCTGTGAAGCAAAGGCACATCCTCTCGCGTCGCGTGCCTCCCTCCGTTCATGCCACATACTCGCCACAACAATCACCAGCACTTTGACGCAATGAATAGAATGAATGGAATGCAGGCCCTCTTCCACCCTGTTACCTACCCTCCTTTCCCATTTTGGGTGGCGCCCCCCGGTTCAGCCAAGTTGGCCACCAATTTAGGACTGATTGTCGACGTGACAGGCAGCGCCGTACTGGGCAGCCTTGCAGGAACCCTTCCCGCAACGCCACTCTCCCTCTTCACTTCTATTCCCCACAAACCAGTCCCCCCTTTCCCTCTACATTTGGCTTGGACGTGAGAAATGTTTTTTTACTGCCCGGCAAAAGTGACTGGCTTTACTCCATTGTCTCGCCTTCGCGTGCGTACATGCATACCGTAGCTTGAGCCTGCTGTGAACATACACCAAAGTAGGAAAAGAGGACAGAAGGATGCTTGATCTTCTACTTCTCTACCATATTAACCGATTTACACATCTCTCCTCTGTATTGTTATAGCAAAATACCCAATACTTCAAAAGTGACCCATCTGTCTCGCCCAAAGAGGCAACGACATTGCAAGCCTTGCATAAACGTTCCACACAATCTACACCCATGCCCGCAAAAGCCCCGCACAATCGCTCAACCCGCTTCAGATACACGCAGACCAGGGCCAGATTGAGAAGCCAAGTTAGCGAAGCATCATAGACACATTTCTATCCACACTCACGCCATGTGCTTCAATTTAAGCCGCCATCATATTAATAAATGCAGCTTTACCTCACTGCAACCAAACCTAATCCTTCCCTTGCACAAACACTCCTCCGATAGTAGTTACACTACTTATGATCCATCCTACGTCTAGTAATAATCCCCGATCTTTCGGCTCAGATTAGCCAATACCATTTCTAGGATTGTCTCGGCATGCTCTGATGGCTCCATCTTGTTGGCTTCCTGGATCTTGAGCTCTCCGTGCCTGTTGCTGCCGCTGTGTTTGGGTCGACCCTGACCAATCACACCTACAGATGCTTCCTTGGACTTGTTGTGGTGTGTTTGCCCGCTCCGGTGGCATAGAGTTTCGCAGCCCATGTACCATACCTTGTTCATCTTCTCCATGTACAGCGCAAGGTTTGCTTCATATTCTGGATGCCCAAGAGAGCGCTCAGCGGCACATGGCACTGACTGGCCCCATTCAGGCCGTGCCTGTGCCATCGCGCCGTCGGCGGCCCTTTCGCCATGACCCCATGGTCCCATGTAGGTTTCTTTGTCTGATGCGGCAACAATACCATGGCTGCTGCTTTTTGGAGAACTCTGAAGTATCTGGCTGCCTTGGGAAAGTTGTGGATAATCGGAGGCATCCGTTTCTTGCCGAGACAGTGAGCTCTCCAGCTTTCCGCCTGCATCATCAATGCCGGCATGTTGCAGCACTCGAGCAGTAACGGCATAAGCATCCTCGTCATCCGTCTGCTTTGCTGTCTGTACCTCTGTGTTCAGCGCTTTAAACGTCGACTTAAAAGTCGACGCTCGATACTGGCGTTGACCGGGAGGCCCAGCCGTCAGTGGTCGGGGACCGCCTAGATCTAGCTGTGCAAGCCATGAGGCGCCCATATCTGCACTGTCACCGCTGAGTGATAGACTATCCCACCCATGTTTGACCCTTTCCGCAGCAGTATGCAGCTCGGCCTTTGCCAGTAGCTGCGATGATATGGAATCCGAGTTGGAAGGCCGAGGCCTGGCCCGGGACCGGTCATACACAAGTTCTGGACTGAGTCTTGTGTCCCCCCGCGCAGTTGGTGGGATCGGGAAATCGTTGGTGCTGGTCCCATTCTGTGTGGACAGGCTTGGTCTCGGCTTCACCGGCCGCATGAGGGCCTTCTGCGCCTTCTTCTGGTTTGGGTTCGGGTACGACGCGAGATTATGAAGTGACTTGACCGTCATGTTCATCATGATGCTGTTCATGCCCTCGTCATCCTCGCCATCATCGTCATCGTCACGATCGCTGGGAGTATAGCCAGACAAGGTATCATCAGTATCTACAGCGGGACTAACCGAGCTGCCACGCCATCGAGGCGGCATTTCATCAATATAGTCAGGTCTCACAACAGGGTGTGCTGCCCGGTCGTAATTTTGTTGCAAGGGTGTGTACTGTGCAACTTGGTAGGGCGAGCTACGGCCTGAGTTCTGGTTGTGTAGAGAGACAAGTGCAGAACGTGGCAGCAGAGATAGATCCGGATAGACACCGCCAGAAGTCCACTTGAGAGATCGTCCCCTTCGAGTAGGCGGCTGCAGAGGCTGAGACGAACTTGGATTGTAAAGGGTACCGGCTGTAGTGTAGGTCGGCTGAGTCGGTGCTGTGGATGAGTGTCCACTCACGCTGGAAGGAGAGATATTGTCACTCGGTGATTGCTTCTCCATTTTACTCTTCCAGTTTTTTATTTTATTTTCTGGCTCGCTACCGCTACTTCAAGCGAGTGCGTAAGTCCTGCAGTTCGATTTTAAATGGCCTTCACCTGACGAAAATGGCGAGCAAAATGGAGAAAACCAAAAGTAGAAATAATCTGGGAAAGACCGGGTTAGACAGCCCCAGTACTATAATGAGGCGGAAAATAGCGAACAAAACGCCTCCAACACAGTCTCCAAGTAAGCGTCAAGAAAGGGGTATGGAAAATAGGTAAAACCCTTGCACCCAAAGAGAATGCCAAAGAGAAACTAGGGTAAAGAAGACATTGAAGCAGAGAGGGGTGATAAACACTTGTCAAACTGCATCCAGATCAAGGTCAAGACGGGGGGAGGCTGAAAACCCAGATCTGCTAGAGGGGTCGAAGAAGACCCGCGGTGCACCTTCCTCAACATGCCCGTAGCTGCCATAGTGCCTCCAAGACTACCAAAGAGGCAAACAGAGTGACAAGTGACGGAAGCAAAGCAACATACCTGTTGAATCCAAGAAGGGTATAAAAATGAAGGGCTCGATTGTCAAATATAGGAAACTAGGATTACAATAGCAGCGAGGGGCATCCGTGTATGTCCAAAAAGAAGAAAATATGTGAGGAAATACAAGGTAGAGAGGGTTGTATCGTATCGTACCGGCTGGTATTTCTACTGTGGGAGATAAATAATTGAATAGGTATCTGAATGAATGTATGTTTCTCTTTCTGATAGAGGTCAGGGAGTGATTGTTTCTCGTTGGTTGTCTAGATTGCCATGAAGGAGTGAATGGGCTCGAGGCAGTAGGTGATATAGCTAGAGATTTTTCTAGCGCGGCCTTGATGGTTGAGAAAAAATTATCAACTGTGCGTGTGTTGGCAGAGTGGCGGCATCGGCAGTAAACAAACGCTTTGCCAGCTGTCAACCGGTCCGCAAAGTGCTACTCCCCACTAGACAAACGAGCGAGCCAGTATTGCATTACGACATTGGAGGAGCACTTCGATTCAAGCAATACAATGTTTGTTGAATTGTATACGTACATACAACATGAAGATCCTATCTCAAGAAAAAAAAAGCTGACGCCAGTTCTTTATGGCGATAGATAGCAAGACGCTCGTAATTATGTTCGTGCGCGTCTCCTTTTGACTTCATGTACTTGGCAGCTCCTGTCCATAATTTCCATGATGCATCGTCGAATCCAAAGTTACCACCTTATCATCCCCTCCACGGCCAATACTATTGCATACCCAATTCCGCTTTTCAACCTGCGACCTCCAGGGGGTCATGCTGCGACAAAATCGCTGCTGCGACAAAAATCTTCAAATAGAATAAAACCCCCAGAAACGAGCCCAAAGAAAGAATAAAAAGAGGTTTATATGAGGACTCGTTTAATAACGCAACGAAAAATAACAACCAAGGTCTTCAAAGGAGAACTGGAATTTGAATGTCCGAATCCAAGTCGTGAAGAAAATTTGAAAATGAAAATGAAAAAAGAGAGAAGAAGAAAAATGAAAAATAAACAATGAAAGGGGGAAAGGGAGAAAAGCGAGAAAAGCGAGAGAGAAAGGCCCAACGTAGGCACCGTGTAATGACAAGAAAGAGGTGCTGGTAACCGTCAGTCTACATGGGTGCGTTGGGATATGCACTTCCAGGAACCATGCCTCCCGGGTTGCCATGTTGGGGCTTGCCGGCGCGGCCGATCTGAAAGTCGGGGTTATCCAGTATCATGTCCTGGCGATTCTGTACGGCACGACGGGCAATGTGCCCTACTGGCATAGGATGCTGCTGTGGGTTCCAGCGGGGGTTGACGCCGCGCTGCGAGACCGAAGTGAAATTCGACCGCTCGGATCCAGCAGGACTGCGTGAGCCGGACATGGCGTGCGCATCTTCGTACACAGGCTCGGCAGGCGGTCCAGCATGAGCTGGGTGCATGCTTGAGGCCTCATATCGAGGCTCTACATCTTCGTAGTAGCCACCTGGTGCTGGCGAGGGGCCTCCTGCCAGGGGACTTGTCGGTCCCCGGTGGCTTACAGGAGCCGGGCGGCCGTCTGCATTGTAAATAGGGGACTGGCCTCGGGGAGACTTTCGGCCAGCGTCATTGCTCCAACCTGTGCGTGGGGCGACGTATTCATCGGTGCTATACTTGCTGCCGTCGCTCATGTAACCGGGGCGAACCTGGCTGCCAGGGTGGCCTTGCTGCATATTGACCATTCCTGCAACATCAGTGTCACTGTCGCGAATAGCGTTGACCGGTGGAGCGCCATAGCCGTGGTGAGCATCTGCTTGGGCGGCCTCCATCTCAATAGCCTGGCCAAAGCCTGCAGTAGCAGAGCCTATCGTTGGCAACGGCGGTGGAGATTCGGCACGGGGCAAATCTGCTTCAGCCGTCGAGTACCCAGAGTTGCCGTGTGATCCATAGCCATATTCTCCCTGGCCAGCAGCTGGCGGGTTGTTGTATGCGTCATACGAGTCAGGGCCAGGCCGTCTGTCATAACCAGGGCGTCCGCCGCGTCCCATCGCCGCGCCAGCCAAAGCACCTCCTGCCATTGCCGCACCAGCCATTCCTGGGCCACCATATCCCTCTCTTGACTGGCCATAGTAGCCGCCTCGTCCTCGGGGGGCCATACCGCCCCGGCCAGGAGGGCCGTAGCCTCCCCTTCCGCGCATTGGGGCGCCATAGCCGCCACGACCGCCGCCTCGTTGACTGCCACCACCACGATATCCAGCCATTCCTCCTCTAGGGCGGCCGTTAGGCCCATAACCTTGTCCCTGGGCTCCGTATGCGTCTACTTGTCCGGGCTGGTTTCCATATCTGTCCTGAGAGGCAGAGCGCGAAGGGCCAGTTTGGGAGAGGTCGCTAACGACTGTGGGAGGGGACCGGTCCGCCGTTTGGACTTGGGTGAGAGGGATGCGCTCGTCACTAACTTGAGCATCCTTTTGACGGCCGCTCTCGTACGACGCAAAGACTGGCAGGCCATCTGCGCCGCCATTGGCGCCGCTAATTGTTGTGCTCGGGGCAGGGATGCTGGAAAAGTTTGTCATGGGCTTGATCTGGCCTTCTCGATTATAAAAGTTCTCGCCGCTCATTTCGGCATTCTCTGCAATTCTTGCCTTACGCGCCTTCCTACTAACAACGGAGCGACGCATTGCGAAGGAGACAACGGTGCAAATAGCCATGACGACGGCGGCGGCGAGCACGAGATATGTGCCAAAGGCCATGTGAGGAAGGAAGAGAATAATATCGATAATAAATGCGACAAGCGTGATGAGGAAGGAGAGGAGGATAAGGACGAAGAGAATGAGAAGATATCGGGCGGAGTGGAAGGCCGCATGCGTGTGCGAAACCGCTGCCAGGATGACCATGATGAGGGTAAGACCAGCAGCGACGGGGTGCAATATAAGAACCTTGGAAAGGGTCATGCGAACCGAGTCGGGGAGGTTGAATTTGGCTGAGCCGTCGGAAGTTACTGTAGTAAATGGTTAGCCAAGGGCGGCATAAACAGTGAGTAAGGTGCAGCGCGATTCCTACCATCATCATAGCCCAAGCCAACGCTGCTGCACTTGCCGCCAGTGCAACGGCCAAAGACGCCGAATATCGTATCATCTGCCTTGCCAAGATAGATGGATTGAGTAATGGGGGCGGATATGACAGATATGAGGAGCAGGCCAAAAGCCGCGGTCAGTAGTATCGTGAGCGGCGTCGAAGGTCTCAGCATTGTGGCGAGCGATGCTGACTGCACAGCAGGACGAGAAGTGAGTGAGGTGGTAATTGGTGGACTCGTTTATTGGCGCATCGGTAGCTATGTCGTCGCGGGTTCCAATGGAGAGGGGTAAAAAAAAATACAAATAAACGAGTACAGAGAGAGAACGTAGTGATGTCGAAATAAATGCAGTGCCGTTCTTGTTTGTGTGTCGCAGACACGGGTCGAGAGATTTTTTGGCGGAGCAACAAGAGACAAAAAGTAGCCTGGCCTGCAGCGAAGTTGAAGCGAACGATGAGCAAACGGTTTTTATTTGGGGTAGATTTTTTTTTGTTCTTTTTTTGGCTGTCAACGCTTGAGTCCAAAAACCGAGGCTGATCGCAATCGCCGTTGGACCTGCGCAGATTGGGGAAAAGGCGATCAAACACTCTTTGGCGGTGCGAGTGATGCAGGATGCAGGTGAAGCGGCGACAATGCTGGCGGACATACCAGATTGGTGGGCACCAACAGAGAGGTAGCAATAGTTGGAGGAGCGATTGGACGAGGTACCAGCAAGGTACCAGATTGCGCGTCTTGGAGTGCTGGAGCAGCCAAAAGGTGCGACGACAGGGCCACCGACCGTGTGGGTTCCAGCGAGTGGTTTTTAGTGGTTTTTAGTGGCGTTTAGTGGGTTGAGTGGGCTCTTCATGGATGGCAAATGGGCAAAGGAGGGCCTGTGGACCGTGGCAGGAAAGGTACCAAACAGATAACTACCTAATAAATAGCTGGAGGTGGGGAAATCATTCAGGCACAAGTGGGCAAAAGCTTACTGGCAGAACTAGTTGATGGGTACTCCGTTCTGTTGACTGATTATGGGCTTTGGCAATCTGGTTGTCTGGGTCTAATATTGTTGTTGGAGTGTGACTTGCGGCTGGTGGCTCGCCCAATACAGGTACCAATTATCTGTGCTGCATAATCGCTACTGTCATAATGAAGGTATTTTTTAAGGTACCTAGTAAAAATCAGGTCACAAGTCCGCAATCGCAAATGAGCGTAGAGCAATGCGACTTGGTGGTCGAAGGATCAAGAAATACGAAGGGATGAAGAGAATGAGCAAAGCCACACTTGGGGGATACGCGCAAGTCTTGTTGACTCGTTGGCAAGCAACAATGCCCATGCAGCCAACTGCTGTGGCTTTTCTGCACTTTATTCTGCAGTAGCTACAGCGCCAACGAGCGCCACTGCGGGACAAGTCCAGGCTTTGAAGGGCTGAGTTGGGGGGTTTTGGGGATGCCCAGTAACTTAGTGGCCAACTAGGTACTGAGTGCTATGTACCTAAGTACCTAGGTACTAAGGTAAGTAAGGTACCAACTTAACATTGTGAAGGAGTCGTGTCGCCTGCAAGTGTCATTATTGACTCGCTACATTACGTAGTAGGTAGGTACTAGGTAACTACCAGGTACCGCCCCTTTTCTTAGTGGCTAGCCTCTTACCCCCATGATACCGCGTCGAAATGCTAGTCTCCCGGTTGCGCATCATCATTCCCCAGCAGCATGACAAGGATCCCGCTGATGGCTACTCAGTACAGCCGCTAATTTTCTTCCCCGTCTTCTTCTCCACGCCGTTGCCTATCGCCCCATCATTGGCCGGCCCATCATCCATGTAACTCGGTATCTGTCAAAGTTTACCAGCCAGTCATTGCTTGACGTCAAGACTTAAGCCTGTCTCGTTCATCAAAGAGCTTGCAGAGGTGCGCGTACAGCATGAAAATATCACGCCCAAGTTCTCAAGTCTACATTATCATCCTCCACTATCAGAGCCTGCCTCTGTTCATGCAGCTGGCCAAGACGGGTTGGGACAGCTCATGCCTCACAAGATGGCGCACTTAATTAGCCATGCAGAAGGAAGCACAGCCTCCTATTCTTCTTTTCATCAGCAATACATTTACTCACATATTACTGATACAAGCTACAAACCTTCCCAATTCAGTTGGTCCGTCCAAGGTGGATTTGCCGTGGCGCCCAGCCTGCTTTTTGTTCCCCCCACAGATGAGAAAAGGACGCCACCGAGAGGCACGCAATATGAACCAAAATCCCCCCAAACATGAGTAGCAGTTTTCTACTTTTATTAGTCGCAAGCCACAATTCGCCTGGTCTATTCTTTCTCGTAATTCTAGAATTTTGCGAGGCGTCATATATTCGTCTGACACCACTAGAAGCAATCAGTGGGTTGTTCGAGCTTTCCCAGCTAATGCAAGCGACTACAAAAACAAGAAAACCGCCCATTGCTTCAAGTACAGAAGTGATATTTAAACCTGGTAGCAGACTTCCCATTTCGTGTCACATGGACTGTTCCATGGCAGGGTCTCGTCACGTAGATCGTTGCTACCCTCTTTGTGCTTGGCCAGCGCAGTGGCCCTGCCACACTTTGATACACTTCGCGTTTTGCCCATCACACGGTTGAAATAAAGGAGACCAGTTTTAATGCTACGCGTCGATGATTCAACATTTCTCTCTCTGTCGCGCCAGGCAGACATAGCTAGCATCTGTAGAAACCGGCGAAGCTTATTGCCGGGTCACTACTCGTACCTTTATGAGGCAGCTTACTAGGATTGGTGTTACTGGTTGCCTAGTGGATGCATCAATACTTCCCACACTTTTTTACAAATGCATGCTTGGTCAGTCGCGCAGTCGATTTACGTCAATTTGGATCGGTAGCTGCTAGGCAGACCAGGATCTATTATACATTTGTCAACATCTCAAAACTTCAATGCAAAAGGGCACACAACTGCAACCTCAAAGGGCTAAATATTGACACATTACCCAGGGCAAACAAGTGTTGATATGGCAGACGTCCAGCGACAGTGACACGCCGATTCAGTGTCTCGGATCAGTGGTGTTAGATCAAACTAGTGAGAATAGCCTATCAATCATTACCTCATTCGGTCAAACAGCCTGCACGCTGGAGTGATCTTTTAGTTTCGGGGAGTGGCATTTTTTACCCTTTTTAATAATTTAAATTAGGAATATGTCTTTTGAATAGTCACGAGCTTCAAACGGAAATATACCATTCAAAAAGGCATCTCTCGACCATAGTCACCAGGCCAGCCCTTGCTATAAACGCCAAATTGAAGCTCAACATGTGGTTCATCTCTATAAACTATGTGATTTGGCATCCGCAGAGAGTTAAATTGTAGCCAATTGACTGTTCGCTGGAAAGCTACAACCGAACTAATCGTCACACTCTGATGCTCGGCTGGTTGTCGTCACACTAACGTTGGAGCCATATTGTCCGACCTGTATCACCCAACCACGTCTATGTAAAGTATCAATAATAGCAATAAAACTCTTTCTACCACGAAGGGAAATGCAGCTGTGCCGTCTCCAGGCCTTGTTTCTTGTGCGACAGCGGGCCGGTAAACTGGCCTGTGAACCACCCAGTAGCTCTCTGGCGGAGCTATGGTACTGAAAGGTGTAGAAACGCGGCCACGGCCTTGCAAACATGTAGCCAATGCGGCAAGGCAAAAGAGGATATAAAGACGGTTGTTTCTATTTATTTAAATTGCTATAAAGCCTTGTTCTATGGAGGAAAGATCAAGTTGCCTGCATTATTGCCATGCCTTCGTCGCACATTAGCGTGACATCAATCGCATTGTCGAAACGATTGCTTCTTCTATTGCATACTCCGCAAGAATGCCAACAATGTCTGCCTCTTCTCACGGGTAATAGTGTTGACTGCTTTGGATATACAGTAGCGTCTTTCTTGCAATAGAAAATACTCATGAAAAAAATCCACCAGGTCGGTCAGCGCGACCATTTGAGCTATCCTAGTGCTGTGCATGTGCAGTTCATTCCGAGATGCATATACTCCGCCGCAGAGACAGTTTTTCTTTTCCCTGCGCAAACTGCGCTTCAAGACGCAGAATCCAGCCTGCTCTGCCTTGCCGCCGACATTCTGGGCCAGGATCATGCATATTAAGTGTTCCAGCCCCCAGCCTTACTTTCGAAAGTCCCGTACCCAACGCCACGAACCGCCCTAGAGTCAAGTTTGTAGAAATAAAAGGAAAAACAATACCGAGGGACTTTCTAAACTTTATTTTTAATTTTCATAGCTAATTTATGAGAAGAGAGTTCCATTTATCCGTTTCCCATGGGCCTGAATGTTGCTGCAAGTAAGATTCCCTGCCGGTTCGAGGTGCATTGAGGGCCATGTTAGAGGGGCGGATGACACCCTGCAGGAGGCTGAACCACATTTAGACACAGGGTCTGCATATGCATGACCGCGAGGAGGGTTACGCATATCGGGCTTGCTACAGATTAAGTGTGGGATGACCAGAAATAGAACCCTCTTTTGCAGCTGTAAATATTGAGACTTCCCCAAGTTTTGGGGGAAAAGCATCTATGACTTGTGGGCATTAAAACTAAGGTTCCCAAAAGGAATACAAAAAAGGAGGAAAACGATACGAAAGTCTACAGAATGAAAGCGCCTTTTAAAATGGCCTTAGCCGGCCTCAATTTCTTCTTATCTACCGTTACGACCTTGACTGTACACAGTTTGCCAGGGCATTCAACGTACGACACAATCGCAGAAATTAAGAGGCACCTACTCCATGCGCCAAGGGCAGAAAACCGAATCATATTCAGCAAATCTGCGAAACTAGATTCTAGTCTTGACGAGTTTCCCCTATTCAAATAGTAGGTTGGCTGTCTCTCGCTCACTTACTAAGATCAGGGATCGAACTGACAACAATAACATTCACATAGCACCCAAGAAGGCCAAAATGGAACCGCAACCACCATAGAAATCATTTGTACAAAGTGTTACATCAAGGGCGATGCATCTGCTACAATTTTCGCCAACTCAAACTTCAACATCACCACCGCAGCGGCCAGCCTCCAAACCGCAGCAAACACCACCCTACGCGCCATTGCCAACTATGCTTCCGTAGTCGTTGACAAGATGAAGGCTTATATTGCCCAAACAGGCTCTGAAGTTAAGGACAAAGTGCTCCATCTAGAGAGCTTTGATGACATTAATGGATTTTCGCTTCCCCCGCCGGATATTGACTTTAACGTCAATGTTGCACTGGACGATGTCAGCCTCGACGTCGTGTTCACGAACACGGAGATATACGTGGAGCTATCTCTCGTTCTCTCTAAAAGCTTGACTTATAGTCTGAATCTCTACACATCAACAGAGCTCGGCTACGCGGTCGGGAAAGTGTTTGTCGGTTTCGTCGTCACTGTTGACCTCCTTCTTAGCGTCGAGTCTCAGATCGAAATTGACGCCGGATTTCACATTCAGTTTGACGATGATGTCTCTATGAGTCTGGCCCTTTTTGCTGAAGAGGCTTCCCATCTTGCATTGTTAGTTCACTTTCTCTACATTTTAGCTCTTTAAATGCTAACCCACTACTCTCAAGCAACGGCGGGCGCTTCGAGTTTCTCCCTGTTACGGTCGCCACCGCTGGAGCCGTTCTCCGCGCTGCGCTTCGCATTGGTGTCAAGTCTGGCTTTAGTTTAAGTGCAGGATTTGGTGCTGACGTGGAGCTTTTCAATCAAACCGGTAATCTCCGGATCGGTGCTGGTATTCAGGCCAGCGCCTACGCCAACGCAGCCGAGTTCATCACCAACATCACGGCTCCCGACATAAGCGCGTCAATTGCAAACCGCAAGTGCGGATTGATGCTGGAGCAGGGGTACCAAATGGCAATTGGCGCTGCTGCGGGTGCCTCCGTCGAGCTTCTGGATAATGTCTGGGGACCAGTCCCCAAGACGGAGATTCCAATATTTTACACCAAATTCTCGACAGGTTGTGCAGCGACCAAGATCAAGACTGTGACTACGGCACCATCTCCGCAGCCGTCTGTTGCGGCCAGAGCCAACACCCCAGACGCTGGGTCAGTGGTTGTAATGACGGCTACAGAGGTGACTTATATAGCTCAGGCCTGTGCGTCAATTGGTATGACGAACTGTCCAGCATCGCTAAAATCTCTGTCTTCGACTATTATTTCGACAACGTTGACTACAACGGTGAAGTCCGGTCAGAATATTGTGTGGGCGACCAATGCCGCACAGAGCACTGTTAATAACCCTGAGCCTTTCGGTTCGCAAGCGATCAAAATGACAGCCTCTTCAGGAAAGCCAATATCTTACACTCCACCGCCTCCTTCTCCACCGACAGCCACTCCCGATAGCAAAGCTGACGGCGAGGTGGGTGGTAAGAACTATGCTGGTGGTGTAAACAAGAAGCTCATCATAGGCATCTCTGTCGGTCTCGGAGTACCATTTCTCGCAGCGGTCATCGCCGGCATCATGTATGTGCCTCTTGGAAGAACTAAACCCTTTCGTATTTCTGACAACAACCTCGACCCTAGATTCTATAGACACCGCGCGGCCGCCAAGTACGGCAATGTGCCGACCTCGAACAGGGGTGCTAGAGAGGTAGAGTCGAAAGAGGCGGCCATCAGTGTCCAGTATTTAGGGTCAAATGGTCGGTATTAAATGACATTTGGTAATTGCTAGGGAGCGAAGAAAAACAAGGGTAAGCATTGAGGTCGGATTCAGCGAGAATCGTGCCTTTTGTTCAACGGGGAGGTCCTGCCAGATGTGAAATGGCGTCTTGAAATTACAATGATTTTGTCCGCAAATCAGTACTTATTTTACTGCTTTTTCCTCGTAATATTCCCCTATTCAACTTTTGAAGGTCTGTGGCGTCAATACTAATTTATTACCTGCAGAGAATGTCCACCCCGCGGCTGCATTCCACTGGAGGCTGCCAAGACAGCGGCCGGACGCAACATATTGGGGCATCTTAGGGAACACTGACTTACCCATGCTTCGATATTACCGTATTAAATGGCAAATCTCAAGATTATAATAAGCAGCGTCGACTCGTGGCTCTCATATTTTTGCTACAAGATACAGTCAATAGTTTTCTCGGCCTCAACGGTTGCAGGACGGGGGACATATCATCCACCTTTTCAAGGTGGAACACGTTTTGGCCCCGTAATAACCAATTTAATAATAATAAAACTAACGAGCGGGAATTCCCACACGTTGTCTCAGAGAGGAAAGGTCGCTCACCTCGCCTCCCCGCCTCTCAGATATGCACCTCTACGGAGTAGTTCCGACGGTTGCCTCGATCTGCTCCACTGACATTTATTGATAAAGACCATATGTTTGGGCCAAATGAGTGGCCATTTCCCTCCTAAATAAGGAATAACAAAAAAAAAAACCGGAAATGCAATTCACAGCTGCAGGGCCAACTGTGACAGGCGCCAGGAGCACACCCCCTCCTCTTCTACAAAGGAGCGACGATGACATTAGCACATATCCAACTGCCAACCTTGGATCTCTCACCTCAACATTCACGCCACCTGCCAGTTGCGCATCACTAACTTTCGCTTACACGGGGAACATTCGTGGACAGACACCGGTCCTCGGATTCGACTACGGCAAGACTTGCGATGTAAATGACCGTCGCGCGGCAGATCCAGCATGCTTCCCGCCAAGATATGGCGTCGCTTACAACAACCTGGTCGCAGCAGCGGACGAAAATAACAGGATATATCCTGTTTACTCGCCTGCCACAATATGTCCAGCAGGTTATACGTCTGCGTGCGGATTTCGGGGACCAACCAAGACGTTGTCAAACTCGGGCGCTGCTGTCTCGACGACGCCGGACACAAGGTCGATCGCTTTCCAGCGGACGATGAGTCGGATTCTTGGGTCACAAGAGTCGGCAATAGGCTGCTGCCCAAGGTAGATATAATCCTTTTTTATTAAAATACATAAGCAAGCAGTATGCTGTTTCAGGCTAACCGTTCACTTTTACTTCACTTCATAGCGGCTTTGCATGTCATTCTACCCTTCCGTACCATTGCATTTGGGAGCCGAGGCCAAGCGAGGTTATTACGGCAGACGCCAACTCATTCTGCACATCGCACACGACGACAATAAAGCCCTGGACTGTTAGCCCGTCGGCCAGCGTATACGTAGACGCTGCCTGCGTTATTCTGGTTCGTGGTGTGACGAGCACCTCGAGTACATCCTCCTCCACGTCTTCATCCTCTACCACGAAATCATCTACCACGACACCTAGTCCAACTCCTGTTCTCACCGCTGATGGCAACAAAGGCGGCGGCCTCTCAACTGGTGCCAAAGTTTCAATAGGAGTATGCGTACCGCTATTTGCCACGTTTGCCGGTCTTGCCATGTTTCTGCTATTGCGCCGCCGAGCACGTCGTGCCAACACCTCGGGCCATGGCTTGGTTGACAAAGTGGAAATGGATGGGACCGACCGCAGGCAATCGTCTCTAATATACGAACCGTCGGAGAGGGTCACGTCGCAGATTTCTGATATTTCTTCGTCTGCGGTTGGCTCAGGAGCCGGTGTCTCCAGGCTATCGGAGCGATACGGCTCCTCGACAGTGCTGCCCATGCCACGCTTGCATGAGGATATTATAGAACTTCCGGCCGAGAGCAGCTCGCCGGTCGCACGGGTATGATGGGTGTATATTTGAATGCAGCAGTATTTATTGGGTGGGAGGTGTAAGTCTTGAAGGCACAGCTGCGATGATAGTAAATGTTTAATACGATATTTCCTTTGTACAGCTCGTCAGCAGTCATCCGGATGACGCTGGTTATCAGGAAGTTGATTCAGAATTCATAGGCCACACCGAATAACAACTCTTTTGGTGGAATCAAATTTCAATGTTTGTTCATTTTCCATTTATGGGCGCTATTCTTGGTAGCAGGGCGATGTCTGCTTTCATTCTGCGAGTTCTGTAGTTGGCTCGCACTTTCTTGTGAGTATTCAAAATGTCCTCCGAGCACTTGAAAGACAATATAAGCTTATTTACGCTTATACTGATATAATATCAGAGTCAATATTTATAATTGCTTAATTGACAGCAATAAGTATGCTTGGCTCACTCTTCTACAATGTAACTCCGCTCGCCTTCCGCCAATTGTCCGCAATCTAGTAGCCTACCCTGTAGCCATTCATTCCATTCTCTGTAGCGCTTGGGACGACAATGAAGCGTTGTGAGCGGTAATTATTGCTTGGGGTGACTTCTGGCATTTGTGTGTACCTAATTTAGCTTGTATTTTTCATTTTGTGACTGTTCTCTCTGTGTAGCAGCCGATTCGGTCTCGGCCTCAGGCTAGCTCCGGCATACTGTCTCTATATCCGTGACCAGACCGGCATTAACTGGAGCAGCGCTCCGACCAAGGCTCGCTACACAGCTACATCTACCCGCCATCATTCTCACTGACAATATCCATCCTCATGTCTATACCGTAAAGACAAAACACCCAAGCTTAAAAAACACAGGATGCTGCAGAGTCGCATCCTGGGACTTGCTCGCGGAGCAGCCCTCCGCGGCCGCTGTCGCGTGCCTCGATACCCGTCCTCGACAAGCTTTGGCAGCCGCAGCCAATGGTCCTCCCGACGCGACCTGCAGACCAACGGCGGTCCCTTCCAGCCGATGCGACCGCCTTCGCCCCAGGAGCTGGGTGCCCCAAAAGCAGCGAAGCAATATAAGCGCGGGCGCAAGTGGACGCGGCGCTTCCTCTGGACGGCCGTGATTCTGGGGGGCATCTACGCCGTTGACAACCAAATCTACGCAGCGGGCGTCACGCGCACGGCACGCACTTTCGGCACGACGCTGCTCGTCGCGCTCGACTACAACATCAACTTCCGCGCGGAGCCATGGTTCGGCGGCTCCGTGGCAGACCTGCACCATCGCAGCGCCGAGCGCCTCGCCACGCTTCTGCGCGAGAATGGGGGCCTCTACCTCAAGATGGGCCAGGCAATTGCCATGCAGAGCGCCATGCTGCCACCGGCCTTTCAAAAGATGTTCTCGCGCATGTTTGACGATGCGCCGCAGGACGACTGGCGAGATGTCGAGGCGGTGATCCGCGAGGACTTTGGCGGCAAGAGCGTTGAAGATGTCTTTGGCGTCAGTTTCACGGGCAAGCCAGGCTACGGTGTCATGGAGAAGAAGGCGAGGGCGAGTGCGAGTGTTGCGCAGGTTCACTGGGCGAGACTACCGGATGGACGGGAGGTGGCGATTAAAGTGCAAAAGAGAGAGATAGCAAAGCAGATCTCGTGGGATCTGTGGGCTTTCAAGTAATGTTTGACTCTAATTCTTTGCCATTGACTTGGGAAATCAGGACTGATGGGCATGCTGACACTTTTTTTCTTTTTTTCGTTTCGGTAGAACCGTCGCTTGGATGTACTCGAAATGGTTCGACATTCCCTTTTACAGCCTTGTCCCCTACATGGCCGAACGACTTGAGCTCGAGACGGACTTTATCAACGAGGCCAAGAACTCGGAAAAAATGCGCGAGCTCATCCAAAACGAAAAGAGCATGCGCGGACGCGTCTACATCCCCGTTACCTACCCGGAGCTCTCCTCCCGCCGCGTCATGACGGCCGAGTGGATCGAGGGTGTCCGTCTCTGGGACAAGAAGACGCTGACAGGCCGTTGGGTTGGCGGCCGCGGCAAGGGCACACCGGGTGCGCGTGTACCGCTCCCCGACGTGGACATGGATGCCATCCGGCACGAGATCCGCACCCAACCATACCACGACAAGCTCAAGCCTGAGCGACAAGAGTGGAGGGGTGGTCGGGGCCGGGGCGGCCTCGGCCTGTCGACGAAGGAGGTCATGGGTACCGTGATAGATCTTTTCGCCGCGCAAATCTTCAAATGGGGTGTCGTGCACTGCGACCCGCACCCGGGCAACGTCTTTATCCGCCGTCTGCCGAGCGGGCGCGCCGAGGTGGTGTTGATTGACCACGGCCTGTACGTGTACATGTCGCCACAGTTCCGCAACCAGTATGCCGAGTTCTGGAAGGCGCTCATGACGTTTGACAATACGACGATTGCCCGTGTGACGGAGCAGTGGGGTATCAAGGCCGCTGATCTGTTTGCGAGCGCGACTCTGATGCGCCCGTATGAAGGCGGGAGCCAGGCTACGCGCGACAGCCTGCTACAAAAGGACATGGAGGGCAAGTCAGCGGCGGAACGGCACTATGCCATGGAGCAGAAGATGAAGCAAGGGTTGCGGGACATCTTGGCGGACGAGGACAAGTGGCCCAAGGAGCTGCTGTTCATTGGACGGAACATGCGTATCGTGCAGGCCAACAACCAGTACATGGGCTCACCTGTGAACCGCATCAAGATTATGGGCGAGTGGGCGAGCCGGAGCCTGTTTCTGGATGTGGACCTGGAGTGGCGGGCCAGGATGCATAATGCTTGGCGGCACTTGCTATTCAAGGCCGTCATGGCGGCGTCGGATGTGGCGTTTTATGTCTTCAAGATGCGGCAGTGGTTGGGGCTTTGGGGCGGCATGGAGGATGAGATGGAGCGGCGGATGAAGGACATGGCGCAGGATTTTGGTATTGAACTGCAGAATGAAGTGTTTGATGGGTAAATGATCCTGATTCTCAGCCTGTATCCTTGCTTCACATTGTATATTTTGCAAGGCCAGAAACAGTTTGGGTTTAGATCCTGGAGTTTGGGGGAACATATATTGTATTGGACTAGAACATCCCTACTTTGTTTTCTTTTGCATGAGCTATATTAGACTAGATCAGCTTCGAAATAAATAGAGTAAAAAAAGAATTCAAATGCCAAGGAGGCTTGTCCATCCATGGAGGTGTGCAGACAGGCTCAGGGGGGCCATCTTTGTAAAGAAGTATTTATCAACACTACCTAATTATCGCCGCCAGGGTGATATACCACCGACGCTGTTCGACGTGACACAGAGCAGGTGTGTAATGAATCAAAGCAGAGAATCGTATGCTACATTAGGCACGAATATGCGCCGTCTCTTCGCCTTGCAGCCGCCGGCGCTAAGATCAATAGTGGCCGGTGAGAGTAGTGGTGGCTGGTCATGGAATGTCCACAGCTGGTAAGCTAACGGTGCGATGCGGCTCTCCCAAGTTGTTTTGGGACGAGCGTCATCTCAGTCAGAACTAGAGAATAACTATTGGTCAGAAGAACTGATGGGAATTGCTGGCTGACCGCAAGGAAGCTGTGGTTGTTTGTGAGATGGATGGATGAGTGACACTACATATCCCTGCATTCTGCCTGCAGACTGGAAAGGCGTCCACCTGCCGCAATGGTTCCTGCAGTAGCTTGGGGGCGCTGACGCAGGCCAACGGGATTTTGGAGTGCCCCTTGAATGCTTGAACGTCAAGAGCGTACGGATGATCCCGCTCTGCACATTATGCATAAGCGCAGAACTAACTTGTCAACTTGTTACCCGTAGTTAGCCAAGTTTGCAAAAATTGTCTTTGCCGTTGCATGGGTTGAGTAACTCCTTGGTAACTCGAGAGTGCGCTCGTCGCTCTTGTATCCCTGGCGGAACAAATTTTAATCAGGCTTGTTTCTTGACGATCTTCTCTTGGAACCCATGCTTCCCGTTGTTTTGAATTTTTTCCCACTGTTATCTAGCATGAGTAAGGTAAACGAACAAGCCGGCTGAGATGAGCATGGGTTCGGGTGGAAGGTCCCATTTCGTCCGCCTCTCCCGTGGCCCAACTGTTATGTGGCCAGGGTGAAAAAAATGGACAAGGGTTTGCCTCGTTCGCCATTTTGTTTCCAGAGGTGTTTTCAAGCGAGAAGCTTTGCTCTTCAATGTGCGCGGGATGAAAAAGGCAAATGGGGCTTTATCAGAGTGTGTTTGAGGTTAATGAGTATCCGCGTACTCCATATCGCCCTGCAACGTCATCTGGCATGCACGAATGTAGTTTTCAGCTAACTAAGTAGTTATGTTTCTTTGCTTCTTTTTAGGTTGGGGGGCTTTTTTGGTCCTTCCGTTGTTCACCCCAAAAATAGGTGAGTAAAAAATGGGCTTAAGACGTGGCAATGTCTTGGTCGACGCATTCGCCTAACTGGCATGAACGGGCTGAGATGCGCATAAACGCCCAGGTGCACTTATTAGCGTTGGAAGAAGAAATTTCTCCTGCTGCTGCTGCTCGGAATGCGTCACCCGTATTTATGCTGTCGCCCTTATTAACATTGCGCCGTACTATTATTTCATGCGCAGTTCTCGGCCCAGCCAGTCAGTGAGAGGCTTCAGCCGCCGCGACCACTGGACTGGAGCAGCGGCCAATCCTACTTTTAGTTAGTTAGCGAGCTGCAGGCCGTTTCGTTTCTGGACAAGGAGAAGCTTGGGACTGTCTGTTACTGGCTGGTGATGGATTTCAAGTGCCCACGCACTGGCCCTGGCTGGCTTCCCAGTGGTCACTAGCTGGTATATGCAGTAGTACCTACTAAGGTAGGTGGCGCTCATGTACTGAGTACGGAAGGATTGAGGTATGTACAAGACATTGCCAGCTTAGAATGAACGGGCAGAGAAAACTAACGTTAGGAGCGATACCCAGCGATGAAAAGGAAAACATATTGGGTCAGATTCTAAGTTTGTGTGGGAATGGTGTAAAACGCTTGCATTGTCCGGATCAAGGTTGGGACGTGTAGGATGGTAGAGTTTCCTTTTGCCCGTGTCAAATTTGAGGCTGTATCTAATTAGTAAAACGAATGTACGATGAAACTTTTGCATTCTGCGTCAACAAAGCATTGGACATGAAGCAATATGTCACAGCCAACTACCAGTAAATGGCCAATGTACATCTAAGAAGGTGGTGGTTGCAGCACAGAGGCGTCTGTGCGAATCAAGAAGCAAAGTCCCACGAAATGCCCGTGACGGATCGACTCTACAGGGCACTTAAAGTGGTGCCAAAATCCATTAATAGTGGCTCCCCCAGCAGCTGTTAGTGCTTGCATTGAGTGGAGGACAGTGAATTCGGTGGGCTCTTCTAGTGGCTTGACCCCTGAACGGCTCAACTGGCAGCGGGGACTGAGAGCTGCTGCAACGTGGTGGCGTCGGTGCAGTGCAGAAAGCCATGTAGCGCCGCGTGGGTATCCTGGTGGGTTTTGGGGGAAGTTTGACGGGGTTGGAAGCAAGGACGAAGGAGATACTGTAGCAATGTACTCCGTACGGAGCAGTCATTGAGTATTGCGCAACTGTCGTGAACAGCTCCGACCAAGCTGGGAGAGGAACCCTAGAGAGGTACATAGGTACCTATGTAGATACCTGCATACTCTACCAGTAGTAGGGAGGAGAGCTGGCTGGCAAGCTATCCGATCTGTCTCAAATGAGTAGTGTGCAGAAAATGAAAAAGGAAAGAAAAGAGAAGAAAAGAGAATTAAAGACATGCAAAAAGCAAAAGGCCCAAGGGTGCCGAGTCAGAGCTGAGAGACAAGTTCCGAACGGGTAACTAGCTGCTAGTGGGCTCTAGCGCATGTCTTGGGCCTCGTCCTGTGTCTTTGGCTCTGTTATAAGGAAGTCAAGTAGTCTACTGCGCAACATTCGGCGCTTCAACGGCCTCCAATCTCAATCCCCAACCTCGACATTGACAGGCAAGATTTCATCTCTTGGGTCAGTTCACTTAATTGCCTCTATTTACTTGGTCTAACCAGTTACTGGAGCTAGTCCGCAGCCTTCCTTCCACCAACAAGGTATCCCTCCCCTCAAGGGCCCAGAGCTGCTGGGACCCCCCCAGTAACCCCCATTCACCCCCAGTCGTACAGGACGCCTCCTCCGCAGCCGCCCACACACTCTCTGTGTGTCCATTGCCCATACAAACCTTTGTCGCCTCCTTTTTTCTCATTGTACCCTGCTTGTTTCTGTCCCATTGCCGACTTCTTTCTCTTCTGCGCCAGTCCAAAATTTCCTGTCGCAAACAATCGCCGCCTTCTGTTTGCCTCATCACAGTATACCAGTGCCGTGCCCTCGCACGCCCTTGGTCCGCTACGCTATCTTAGCTAGTAGAGGTACTAGGTAGTCTTGCCTCTACAACGCTAGCCACCCGCCAAAACCGTCAGTGGCTGATAGCTTCTGCAGCCCAGCGCCCAGCGCCCAAAGGCCCCGCGAAGACGTTGGACTGACGTTTACCTCTCAACTTGGCGGCGCTCTCCTACCCACCAACACGGACCGTTTGCAAACAAAACAAGGACCTCGATCATTCACAACCTGCTATCCTTGTACCACTCCTATATTCGTTTCTGCATCTTTTGGAAACACGATTCATCTTGAGGCCTCACCGCAGCATACTATTGCATTCATTACACTTTTTCTTTCAATTGCGACTGCTCGCGCGACAAGCTACTAGCCGAAGCTATATATATATAGATTCAAACCAGCTCGGCTGCCTGCCTGCCTTGTCGCTTATTAGCTCTTTCGCCCAACTCCTCCTTTCGCTTTGATTACCATTCTTCATGGATTCTCCGACAGAACCGCCTGCCAGGCGCCCAAGCTTCGGCAACCTCCTCCGTCGCACCAAGAGCGGCGACGTGGGCAAGAAGGCCCAAGCCGCTCGCGAAGCTGAGATTGAGCGCCAGCGCCAGCGCCGCCCGCCTCGCCTTCCCGAATTCGCCAACAATACCGAACAGCAGCTCTCCAAGACGCTCAGCACCCAGTTGAGTCTCGATCCTACGCAATTCTCCAACGGCCCATCGGCGCCCTACAACGGGCCTAATCACTTCAGCAGTGGCCACCAAGAAGCTTCCATGGGCAGCCTCTCTACGAGCCGCAGCTACACCAGCAACATTGCCCCGCCACCCATCCCAACCAACCAGCAGCAGCAGCAACTACAGCAGCAAGTCAAACCACCACCATTTGATCCCTACGCTGCCACCGAGAGCATGACGCATCGCGGGAGGTACAGCTACGCCAGTAGTGCCATTAGTACCATCAACAGCCCTAGAAGGGTGCGCCGTCGCAAGGACCCTACTCCTTTCAAGTAAGCTTTCGCTCCGAAGCTCTGTCCTTCCTCCATAAAAAGGCACTGTCGCCCACACTGGTACTAGTCGACGGCTCTGCCGCTGGTCTTTGCCCGACTGGCGTGTTTCTCCCCGCTCTCTTACAAGCCCTCGCTGACAAGTCTCTCTCTCACACTAGTGTCCTCGTCATTGGTGCAAAAGCCTCTGGGAAAACCTCGTTTCTCGAATTCCTCAAGACCGCTCTAGCTCTGCCTCCTAGGCGCAGACCAAGAAAGCAGGACCTGCCAGAGTACCAGGCCCCGTTGCCTGCCGAAGGCAACTTTGTTCCTCACTACCTGGAAACCGAAATTGATGGCGAGAGTATTGGACTGACCATATGGGATTCAGAGGGCCTCGAAAAGAATGTCGTCGATCTCCAGCTCAGAGAAATGACGGCCTTTATTGAGAGCAAGTTCGAGCAGACGTTTGCCGAGGAAATGAAGGTGGTACGCTCTCCTGGTGTCCAAGACACCCACATACATGCCGTTTTTATCATGCTGGATCCCTCTCGCATTGATCGCAATATTGCCAATGCCCGCAAAGCTCAACCCCATGTTGACGGCCAGAATGGTGTTCACCACGACACTGACAAAGCTGCTGGTGCCCTTGATCACGACATGGATCTGCAGGTCTTGCGCGCTCTTCATAGAAAGACGACCGTCATTCCTGTGATTGCCAAAGCTGATACAATCACCTCCAAGCACATGAACGTTCTCAAACGCACCATTTGGGACGGCATCAAATCCTCGGGCCTTGACCCTCTCGAAACGCTCGGCCTCGACGACGATTCTAACAGTGTTATTGAGGAAGAGGACGAAGAAGACGAAGTCGACTCGGATACCCTGCCCCAGGATGTAGGCGACTCAGATACCGCTCCCGAATTCAGTCCCGTCAAGGATTTCCCTGGCGACAGGCAAGTCTCCTCGCAATCTGTCATTAGGCACAGGGCTTCTCAGGAAGGCAAGGGGGAAGAGGTACCCTTTTTACCCTTTACTACCATTAGCCCCGACCTTTATGAGCCAAGCGTTGTTGGTCGCGAATTTCCCTGGGGCTTTGCCGATCCCTACAACGAGAGGCATTGCGACTTCCAGCGACTCAAGGAGGCCGTCTTCACCGAATGGCGCAACGATTTACGTGAAGCCAGCAAGGAGCAGTGGTATGAAGGCTGGCGAACGAACAAACTTAAACACCGCGAAAACTCGTACCGTCGTCGCTAGGGGACCTTCATCTACGACGCTGATTTGCCTTTGCTAATCAAGTTTATACCATGACTGCCGAGTTTGAATGCTCCCCACTAGTTGGCGTTCCACTGATTGCTTGCTTTATCCATACTGCCAACACTATTCCTGTTCCCTTCACACCCACGGACACATTGAGGGTTGCTTTGCTGATTGACACCACCAAACTGATTTCTATTCTATTCAACAAGCCAGCCGAAACCGATTGCTTGCTTATCAGCACTACCAACTCCGATTCGTTGTCGCAGCTACTTGGTTCGCTAGCCAGCTGCACAATCAAATTACCAGCACCCGTGCTTCTCTTTGTTTACAAAAAACCACATGCAGACTCGCCTCCCTGCCTTTCCTCACATGATTTTATTCTTCTTTTTGAAATTCCGGCTATACATTGCGACGAAACCGAGTATAGTCTTTTTGCATTTGCCCGCAACACGCGTTGTGAAAATGACAGCTGCCATGTTTTACGTCTTTTATCTTCCATTTAGCAATGTCTCCTATACCCCATTGTATCGGGATTGCTACGAACTTTTGCCAATCATGGCTCTTTTAACGTCTCTCCTTAACCCCTCTTTCTTTTTTGCTTCTCATACATGAGGTTGTTTTCTTATTCCTTTAGCGTTTGATTGGAGTATGCAGCAATTTGTTCTGCCGACGACTCCAAGGTTGCTGCAAAATGTATCCTACCTTTCTTTTTTCCCATCTCTATTTGTCTTTTATTTTGTTGTATTTTGTCTTCTTACTATCTTCCATTCTGGAAGGGACGGAATGTTTAGATTGGAGCCTTGGTTGGACCATGTAGTTTGGGGCTGAGATTGACGTATTGTAGCATAAAATAGATATGCTTGAGCACCACAAGTTGAATTGAAGCGTAGCATCCGACCGTTGCAATGCGAAATGTTATTTCCCACTCTACTTTGAGCAACAAGTAAACCAGCATAGCATAGTCCATTGGCAGATGTAGCCTTGGTAACAGCATCCTCCGCGTAACTGCTGCACTATGTAGAAGCTGGCTATGTAATTATGGGAGTAGAATACGGCTTACAAAAAGTGTCAGAATAAAAAGAAATCTTCAAATTACGAGCTATTAGATCACCAAGAAAGAGATAAAAGGAGCAAATGAAATAAAGAGTAGTACGGCCGAGCAAAGCCAACTGAGAAACCAGGAGCAGGAAAAAAAAATAAGGTGAAAAAAATGAGACAGAAGCTGCCAAGATACCAAACCCAAGCCTATCCATTTTCTACCCGAGTAAACCCAATCAATCAATCAATCAATTCATACGCTTGCCACTTTCTTCTCCAAACAGCCCCCGTTTAAGACATACATTCCCAATAGACAAATAAAAAACATCTCATTCCAAATTGTCACGTCATTTCGATTCATGCTACAATGACATCGCAGCTGTTCCAGAGAGGACTTCCCTTAAACGACCGTCCTCATTAGAGTGGACTTAGCCTTTTGTTTTCTCCTTCTCTTTCTGTCCTCTTTCCTCACAATTCGCCTTCGCCGCTTGTCCACCGTGTGTTCGTCACCTCTCCCGTCTCCGTGTCCACGTCCAGCTCGCATCGATCTGGGTTCTTGCCAAACCCAATTACACGTACCCTCTCCTTGGTCCCCAGGGTAACAGTATCGAAACCATGGGGCAATCGCTCGTCGGCGATGAGGAAGTCGACCTTGAGGTTACGCGCCTTGTCACGATATGCCTGTTGGTTGCGCGGAAATTCAAACAGAGCGGAGTCTTTCTTCTCAATAAGCGACCACTTGCCGCCCCGCTTACTAACGAGCTCAATAAGAACATGGGCGTCATGATCGCTCCAAGTAGTGCGCTGCTTTGGCCCGACGCTGCGACTCGCGATCGTGGGGATTGTGTTGGTGGATTCTCTGTCCCGGTTGGCCATCGCAGACGCCGAGGCTAGCGCGACTGTGGCGGCCTCCTTTTTGGCTCGGATAGCCGTAAAGTCTTTGATCAGTGGTGCGGGCCGCTGCGTGTAGGTGCCGCCGACAAAGGTGGTGGATGTGCTCAGAGGCGGATGAGAGGCAGAGGATTGGAACTGCCGCTGTTGGTGTTCTTGTCTGGTATTAAGCTCCTGATCAAGGTGCCTGGCCTGGTTTTCCACGGTACGGGAGCGCTTGTTCTGACCTGTTGATTTCTTTATAGACCGCCGATCAGTTTGAAATGGGTCGTCATCATCATCATCATCATCATCGTCGTCGTCGGAAGGCCGGTTTCGCTTGCGACGGTTACCTGGTGTTAACGGCGCAGGAGCATTAATGTCGAGAGGCAAATGACCGCTGCGGACGCCGGTTTGTTGATTCAAAGGCTTTGATCTAGAGAGGGCCTGAATGCTGGAAGCGCCTGTGAATAAGCTCTTACCGGCCAGAGTGTCCGGGGGGCGGATAGTAGGCTGCGACTCGCCGTTATCGGACAGGTCATCGTCAATGGAGTGCGCTACCGAGGGCGCGTCATGGAATTCATCCTCTCTATCGTCCTTTTCATCCTGCAAAGCGCGCCATGTTTCGCGCGACTTGCGGATGAGCGGTATGAGCTCCTCGTACATGGACTTGGTGGCCGACAAAATATTCTCTGCTGTTAGCATCTTCTCCAGCTTTGCAAAGCTCGAAAATGCATCAGTGGAGCCGCTGTTCAGCTCCCTGACGATAACTTGTAGATGATCAATGCAGCGGTGGTGGATTTCGCCGCCAGATTTACCAGCGACGAGCCGGAATGGTCCATTTTCGAGACGACGCACAATATCGCTCTTGTTAGTGACACCGCTGCCACAGAAAATGTCGCAGGCAATCTCGCGCGCTATAGATTTCTTTTTCACACGCTTGAGAGCGGCAATCAGGCGCGCAGTGCGAATGTTGAGAGCGAAATTTATGACGGAGTCAATCGCTGGACCGTTTTCATCGCTCAGGAGGAGGAGATGCTCGAAGTTGTCGTCGAGAGTCTTGAGGGCCGTGGCGTCTGCACTGCTGACGCTCATGGGGCCCTTTTGGCCTGCTGAGTAGATGATTTCAAGAAAAGTCGCGAGATTTGTGAGCACAAATGCCGTTTTGAGCAAAGCCACTTCTTCGTCGTCTAAGAGCTCCGGCCGGTCATGCAGCCACTTCATGTCCACGAATGGCTTGCAAGTCTTTTGCAGAGAACAAAAGTCGCGAATGGGGACTAGCATACCAATGTACATCTCAAGTTTCCTATACATGAGCTTTGGGTTGTCCGTAATCGGTCTGTACTGGGCGAGGACTTGTTCGGCGCATTCGGTCAGTTGGAGCAAGTTATCACGCACAAACTGCACGTCTTCGTCTCCAATCTCGGCCGGCCCATCTTCTTCAACTTCCTCAGTTTCTCGATAGTCTGAAGTATCCTCTTCTTCCTCTCCTGCGCCATCAGGTTCGTCATGGTCTTCAGCGTCCTCAGCCTCTTCGGAACGGCCACGAATGCTAACCGGGCTGTCTGCCTTGGCGCCCTTGCGTGCTATTGGGTCCGTTGTGATAGAACCTCTAGTAGGTTTAGAGGCGGAAGATCTATCGGAGGAACGCAATTTTGGGCCTGCTACGGGATGAGTGCTTGTATTGATGACATTCACGTTGGCATCGCTTTGTCGGCGCAGGCCGCGGGTGGAGCGCCGGGTCTGCACCGGCTCAGGTGCAGTTGAAGCAGGGCGTCCTCTGGCCATGGCGTATGGCAACGCTCAAAATTGGTTTGTGACTGGCTTAGGGATGAAGAGATGTGATATGGTGATGAAGAGTGGTTATGGATTTCTTTGGAGGTAATTCTGGAACGCTTTGTTTCGGGCGGCTGCTGTGGTGGTGTAGAAGGAAAAGTGGAGAAGAAAGGGGGGCTACGCAGCGGTGAACTGGCAAAGCAAGGTTTCCTGGCTGCAGAAGGACTTCGGCGGTTGCAAACAAGCACGAGTTGAGCGAGTTGGACGTTACGTTTGGAATAAATCACCAGCAACAACAAAACGCCAAACCTGACCCTAACCCAACACCGCGAAAAAAAAAAAGCCCAGGGTGGCCCCACAAGTCAGACAGCTTGGGCTCCAGATTAGACCCTGGGGGTGGGTTTTGGTTCGAAGGTCACTGGGGGGAGGAGGGGGTAACATTATTACTACTGGTACAGCGTTAGGGTTTTGAGGGTTACTAACCAATTTCGGCTTCCAATTGGCTGGCTCCTGGTTTATGTAAAAGTGTCTGTACCAGTATTTACAAGCTCCCACGTAACGGTGACAATGCAATGCCGTGGTACACAGACTGTTGCTCAATTGAAAATACAGTAATAATGGGCTTGTAATACCAATGGGCCACCCTGAGTCTCGGTACCTATGCACTACGATGTATTTAGTAATACACTAAAGTCTTGAAAGGAACTTTTTATCCTTTACATTTTCGACCTTGGCGAGTGCTGTTTACCACTTCAAGGCAGCAAGGCGCCTCCCTCACAAGGTCTTCCACGCAGAGGTAACTAACCCATTACATCAGCGCGTCGCGCCTCCATGCAAGCCAGTGGCACTTCGTTTCATCAGATGCTTGTGAAAACGGCTCTCATCCGCCTCTTATTTTCGCCACCGATCATTTGCAGCGGCGCAGACAATGGTGCCCTAAATAGCTAGTTATGGCTGACCAAGCAAGGGTGGTATTTTCACAGTGTTAGTGATGTCACTTGGCAATGAGTACCAAAATGTCGGCTGTCAGGTGAAGAATAAATACATAAAATTCAAAAGTTTCTTTCGCACTTGAAAAGTCTACAAAGAAAGTCTTCCGAGGCGAGTGAGCCACGCCAATGAGCTGGACGACCTCGCCCTGAGATCCCCTACTCCACCGTTACAGGGACCGGACTATTTGCCGCATTGGACATTCTATGCCGTCTTCTTTATCTTGGACACGACTTCTTTGTCTTTTCCAAAAAGACCCGTAAGATAGGCGGAGCGCATCACGAAAACAAATGTCTGGTGGAGGGCACCCGCTCGGGGCGCCCGACTCAGTTAGCGACCACTTTTTGATATAGCCCTGCCGGCCACAATGGCGGGGATTGGACAGGACAGGGTAGGCTTTGGATCAGAAACAAGATCCTCTTCATTTTCTTCCTCTCCATTTATCTTACCGTAAAGCCAATATTGCCCCAGGTCGTGGCATTCCATGCCTGTGGTTGCACCACCCTCTCCAGGCCCAGTGCAAAGCATGTGAAAGCAAGGTGACCAATGTCACCGAGCCACAGCGCGATGAGATAACTTCGGACCACCTTGATCTCGGAGGTTGTCGTAAGAACCGCAAGTCCGACAAAGCACATGAGGAGATACATGTTACCTAGCTGCTGAGCCATGACAATGCTATGCTCTGAGACAGGAAGCACCTGATTTTCGGGCAGTTGTTGTCCAATGAACCATGATGGATCCCAGATGGCGCCGATGAAGCCAGCGACTCTGTGCATGGAAAAGTAAGAATGTTTCCTTCAATTTAGTTTCTACTATCATGTTGTTTTGTGCTGGCCAGCTCGGTAGCGTCATTCTGCTCACTTACAATGAAATCGGCTCAATGATTGTGAATGTCACTCTCGGAATGGTGGGTAGATTCGAGGCCATGATGTCTAGATTGAGGCTCAACACAGATAAAAATAAATGACGCCACTTAGTTTAGCCAGCAGATACCAGATGGGCTGCAGGACACAGCAGGGGAGCTTATCGACTAAACTGCCCAGTCGGCCTGTGAAGCTTGTGATTCCGAGCCGCGATCCACAATTCGCTGGGTTCGGGGCGAAGAGGCCTTGACGAGAAAACCCAGTAACTAGTTTCTTTGTGGAATAACTAACTAGTAAGCGGGCGAGGCTGGCTTCAGACTGTCAGTTGTCCAGATGGCAGGGTGTGTCTTGGATGTCGAGGCGCGTCAGTACATGTGGCCATATACCGGACAAATGGGAGTGGTATAGGAGCCGCTGGTAGATAGAATCAGAAACCAACTACCTAGTACTCAGGACTCTGTAGAGGCTAGTTACTGGTAACTAGAGGTCTGGCCAACTGACCAAGCGGAAAGGGGGTCCCAAGGACGAACGGCGAAACCAGCCATGCCTTGAAATTTTGTTCTGCTGACTACGGAGACACGGAGAGTAGGGATAGCGCCGGTCCCAGTTCCTCTCAGCGCCTAGCTTTTGTCCTTTTAGTGGCCCCTCTTTGGGTAATATGCCGTTTTACAGATACCGGCCGGTGGCAGCGACACAAGACCGACCTGCATGTGCCACTAAAAAGTTGGTTAGTAAATTGGCATGGATAGCAATAGTTAGGTAATATTGAACCCTCAGATTCTCGGTGGCTGTGGCTACTTGGTGGATGCAAGACGGCTGTTTGGTGGAGGGCGACCGGCTTCTTGGTGGGGAGGTCCGGCTTCTCTGAAGGCAGTAAGCTGGGGCTCTTTTGGTTCTTTGGCCTGTCCCGCCTGTCCCTCATCCTTCCGGCTGCCATGTGACAATTTCACGTGTCACCTCATCAGAGACAAACTGCTGCCAAAGGGCAACCAATCTCGGACCTGCGCCTGATGCTCGCCTGTGCATTTCGTCGCAGATGGATCCATCCTTTTCACTCCGAGGATGGGACGATACCGTTTTGTCCGCCATTCCTCAAACTCTTTTTAATTTCGACCCTGCCCACCTCCATTGAATCAAGCCCTCTCTCGGCTCTTGATTTCTAGGACACCAATGCCCAATACGATATCGCTATACACTGCCCACGATGGCCACCATCGAGCCGCGCTTGATTCACCTCTTGAATGAGTCGACATCGGCTCCTCACCACTCTCATGCAGACCTCCCTCCTCTGCATGCCCTGCCTCTGCATGCCCATGACGATAGATCTCTGCCGAGGCTTGATCGCGATATAAGCCGTCATACTGCCTCGCATCCTTATCCCATCCGCCTGCTGCTCGATGACTCCGATTCTGGCGAGTCTCGCCATGGCCATGGTGCCTACCGTGACGACAGCCCTGACGGCCCCGATGACGTCTACCATAAGAAGCGAAGTCGAGCCGCCATGCATGTCAAGGATGATTTTGTCCAACTGCCTCAGCCACTCAAGAAGCAAAAGGCGACACAGCAGGCCCTCGTCATGCCGCCCATCATCAATGGCCTCCACGAACCCCCGCCACATGCCGCCCTCTTCCCCCCCATGTCGTCAACCACATACGATAATGACGCGAACCAGATGAAGCTTATGCACGACTTCAACAACCACAGCAGCCCCGACGAACGCTCCCAGCGCCGAGGCTCCTCCGAGACGGACAAAAGCTCCTCCAAGGGCCGCAAACGCGCCACCAAGCCAAGGCGCAAGTGGACCGATGAGGAGACGAACCATCTTTTGCTTGGCGTCAACCGCCATGGCGTTGGCAAATGGACAAACATCTTGGAGGATCCCGATTTTGCATTCAACGATCGCACGGCCGGCGACTTGAAGGACCGCTTCCGCACCTGCTGTCCTGAGGAGCTTCGGGGAGCAAGCAAGGGCTCACGATCCGAACGCCGCTCTGAAGGCACCGCCAGCAAGAGCAGCTCTCGCAAAGGTCTGCACGCGGAGAACATTTTAATCACCGAGGAAAAGTCCCGGTCCAAGAGCTCCAAAAGTTCCACCGACTCCGAGTCCCCCAAGCAGAAAAAGAGCCGAGCTCACCGCAAGAACATGGAAGACTTGGCTGAGCTTGGCATCCATGGCCCATTCAAAAAGTCTCATCGCCGCGAGCGCCGCCCGTTTACAGAGCAGGATGACCGTGAGATTCTTGAAGGTTTGGATTACTATGGCCCCGCCTGGACCAAAATCCAGCGAGATCCTCGCTACCATCTCACCAGCCGCCAGCCAACCGACTTGCGTGATAGAGTCCGCAACAAATACCCTTCCATCTACCAGCGCATTGAAAAAGGCACCTTCCAAGCAAAAGACTCCTCACGCGGTAATGATATCATGGAACCATCTGTGAACATGTCAATTGACAATTCGCTGAAGCGCTCCAAAGCCGCCGCCTTGCATAGCCGTAGTGAATCTCGAGACGAGGCACCCAGATGGCCAGTTCATATCGCCGAGTCTGAATATGCTCCGCATTCCGGATTCGAGTTTGGGGATGGCAGTGCAAGTCATTTCATGGGCGGTGAGATGGATATTTCCAGACTGCTACTGGATGATCCCAGAATCATACATAATCAGGGCCGACATGGCGAGACAGCCTCTGGACCATCGTCTCCAACAGCTACAGGCATGGATTCGCGCCGCGAGCGTTATGAGTATGCGCTGAGGTGCTAGATATCGTTGTCTCTTTTCTTAATTTTCTTTTGTTCTCTCCCCCCCCCTTTTTTTTTTACCAAGAACAGGAATGAGCACACGCCCCTTATTATTATTATTATTATTTTACTTTCAGCACGCGGTATTTATCACGGGAAGCTTTCTTCTTTAGGAGTTTGGATTACAACAGGATATCACATATGAGATTATGGCGCATGGTAGATTGATTTTGGCAGATACCAACATGATAAAAGGACTTACCGGGACAACAGACAGTCTCCGAGGGATCAAGCGGACCCAGCAAGCCAACCGCTCTTGAGCACGCAAGTGGGATGAAAGACCATTGCCAGCAATTGGCAGCCGATACCATCTACATACACCTGCAGCGTATCAAAAGCAGTTTAGCGAAGCGATTTAATATAGTCTGGTTTGAAATATAATAAGCCTGTCTTTTTGCAGGCCTTGCAATGATTACAAGATATGACATTGGCATGTGATGCTCCGGAGATTTGATATAGCTTGAATCAGGGAATCAGGACTTATTACCCAAAGAAGAACAAGCCTCGGCAGTGAGAAAAGACAGTCGCGGGCCCCATAATTAACTTTCATTCTTATCGCGATCTGGGCACGTGATGTGACGCGTGACTTGGAGATTCAGACGAGAAAGCTCAGAAGTGGGGATACTGGTTTTCGAGGATAGGGCACAAACCCCCCTTTATGAAGCGCCGCTAGTCCAAGCGAGGAATTGAAAAAATTGTGCGTGGCCCCAGCGGAGCACATCTTGGTCTTGCTTGAGGTAGCCCGCTTCAACTTCTGACTTTCTGCATCCCGACTAACTTCACAGCCAAACCGACAAAATGGCCCGCGGAATGTAAGTCGAATCACTGAACCGAACGCATTTCGTGGAAGACCTGGAATTGTTTTACTACAATGCCTGGATCACTTCTTAATGCGTTCCTCCCTCCATCGCCGACACTGTCTACGAAACATGGTTAGGCATTAAAATTGTACATGGGACAAGATAGCTGACAACCGGTACAGCAAGAAGCACCAAAAGCGTCTTTCAGCCCCCTCCCACTGGCTGTTGGACAAGCTCTCCGGAGTCTACGCCCCCAAGCCTTCGGCCGGTCCTCACAAGCTCCGCGACTGCATGCCTCTGATTGTCTTCATCCGCAACCGCCTCAAGTATGCGCTCAACTACCGCGAGACCCGCTCCATCCTCATGCAGCGCCTGGTCAAGGTTGATGGCAAGGTCCGCACCGACATGACCTTCCCTGCTGGCTTCATGGACGTCATTTCCATTGAGAAGACTGGCGAGAACTTCCGTCTGATCTACGATACCAAGGGCCGCTTCACCGTCCACCGCATCCAGGCCGAGGAGGCCGAGTACAAGCTGGGCAAGGTCAAGCGCGTCCAGCTCGGCAAGGGCGGAATCCCATTCTTGGTCACGCACGATGCACGAACGTGAGTTTTTATCCTCGTTCCGTCAGACATCATTCAGCCGTTGGATCAAGCTTTGGTCGATTCGTGGAGATTTTGGGCGTTCAACAAATATTTTCTTCTCAGTTCTTGGCTGTCATCATGACACAAGACGTATGGGATGAGAGGGGTGGTTGCTAGGAAAGCCGTCGATTTCGTCTGCCTGCTGTCGCAGGGTCAGACAGGTCCACGGCCAACTAGCGAAACCTCGTCGTAGAATTGTTCCCACATGAACCTCGGAACCACCGTCGTCTTGTTACCCAACGAGCTGTAATGTTGATCCCTATCCCAAACTTGATTGCTAACGAGACTTGTAAATCCAGCATCCGTTACCCTGACCCCTCCATCAAGGTCAACGACACAGTCAAGATTGACCTCGCCACTGGCAAGATCAGCGACTTCATCAAGTTCGACACTGGCGCCGTTGCTATGGTCACTGGTGGTCGCAACATGGGTCGTGTCGGTGTCATCACCCACCGCGAGCGCCACGACGGTGGTTTCGCCATCGTCCACATCAAGGACGCCATTGACAACTCCTTTGCTACCCGTGAGAGCAACGTTTTCGTCATTGGCCAGGACAAGCCCTGGATCTCCCTGCCCAAGGGCAAGGGTGTCAAGCTCACCATTGCTGAGGAGCGTGACCGCCGCCGCGCCGTCGCCAACTAAATCTTTTGTTAATGATTTATTGGGCGTAGGATGCTGGTTTAAAAAAAAATTACAATGGCATGTGCACAGGAGTCACGGATTTGACGTTTTGTGTTAGGTTCGAGGGGCGATAAATACCACCTCGTTTGAAATAAAACTAGCCATAGGCAAATATGAGAAAACATGAATCTTCTAATACCTTGTCACTGTACCTCCTTTCAATGCAACAGATATCCTAGTGCCTTCAACTTGCAGCCCCCGGGTAATTTAGCGTAATTGAGTTTCATGATTGCATCTTTGTTCCGAGGTTGCCTACGGCTGCTTTACAGAGCGGAATTTTGATTCAAGCAAGCCAGGCACTTATTCACGATAGTGTCATACCCTCCTTGCCTTTGAGCGGGCATCGTGCCGCTGCAGCGTGGGGGTTAGCGGGCCCGCTTCGGCCAGTACATAGCCTAGCCGTCGCCACATTCCTCGTCCGGTTTGTATTACATTGCGAAGCAGGAGGCATTGGTGTCTTTGTTTATAGTCTCGATTTATTGATTGAATACCAACATGTTTCGGCCGCTGTTCAGGAGCAGCTTTCGAAGCCCACGAGTTGCCGTACGCAATTGCCGCTACAGGTCGACCGCATCCACAACCGCGGGGTTTGCATCTGCTTGGTCTGGCCGAGCCGTTTTGGGAGTCGCCGTAGCTACTGGTTTATTGGGTTGGGGAATTGCAAAGTTTCAAAACGGGAAAACTGGTGACAGTGCTTCTCTGACAGCTTCCCATTCGCAAAATGCGGAAGTCCACTTTGCGACAGTGAATGAGATGCAACAGGTTCGTCGATTCTCCGATAATTGGTATTGAGACAAGGCTGATGCAAGTCTGCAGGCAGTGGCAGAAATCATTACGGAAGTTGGAAATGAAGAAATCATCTCAACTGATGCGGAAGATTTGCTCACGCATGGTTACTCCGAATGGTCTACCGTCAACCCAACTACACTCCCAGTCGCAGTCGCCTATCCCCGGAGCACAGAAGATGTGGCTATTATCGCAAGAACATGCCACAAGTACCGTGTGCCACTGATCCCCTACTCGGGCGGTAGCAGCCTCGAGGGTAACTTTTCCGCGCCTTACGGAGGAGTAAGTGTCGACTTCGCATTTATGGACCAGATCATTCAGTTCAACAAGGATGACATGGACATTGTTGTGCAGCCCTGCATAGGCTGGCTGGACCTAAATCAAAAGTTGGCCGAGTTGGACTCCGGACTTTTTTTCCCTGTCGATCCCGGTCCGACGGCTAAAATTGGCGGCATGATTGGGACAAACTGCTCAGGGACGAATGCAGTCAAGTATGGAACAATGAGAGATTGGGTAATTAATCTGACAATTGTGCTCGCGGATGGGAGCATTATCAAGACCCGTAGAAGGCCACGAAAGTCGTCGGCTGGATACAACCTAAACGGGTTGTTTGTGGGATCAGAGGGAACGCTGGGGATCGTCACCGAAGGTACGTTTCGACCAGTGCGCCCCCATTTGCTTTATTAGTAGAAGACGCTGACAGCAGAGCAGCAACTCTCAAATTGGCCGTCGTTCCAGAGAAATACTCTGTAGCTGTAGTTACTTTCCCGACTATACGGGATGCTGCGGCCGCTGCAGCCGGTGTCATGCAAGCCGCCGTGCCCATTGCATGCATGGAAATCATGGACGAGGTGCAAATGCGCGTCATTAACCTGAGCGGCAGCACGGCTCCGAGAAAATGGAACGAGCTGCCGACGCTTTTCTTCAAATTTGCAGGCTCAGAGGCGAGCGTCGCGGAAAATATTGGCACCGTTCAAGAGATTACATCACGGCACGGCGGCGGCGGTTTTGAGTTTGCCAAGGACGAGAAGGAACAAAAACTGCTGTGGTCGGCGAGAAAAGAGTCGTTGTGGTCGATGCTTGCGCTCCGAAAGGAAGGGCAGGACGTTTGTAAGAGGCTGCGCCCCATGGTATTTTTTTTATCACGACGTGAAGCTAATGATTCATCTTTAGGGAGCACTGATGTGGCAGTGCCACTGAGCAGACTTGCGGATATCATCGAAGTAAGCAAAAAGGAGATGGATGACTTGGGCCTCTTTGCAAGCATCCTTGGCCATATCGGTGATGGAAACTTTCATGAGAGCATCATGTATGACAAAGACAAGCCCGGTGAGCGCGAAAGAGTGCAAAAGTGCGTGCATAATATGGTGAACAGGGCGCTGAACATGGAGGGTACATGTACCGGTGAGCATTCGATTGGCTGGGGCAAAAAGGATAGCCTCATCCTGGAAGTCGGTCAAGAGACGGTGGATGTCATGAGCATAATCAAACGCTCATTGGACCCCAAATGGATATTAAATCCGGGTAAGATTATGGATGTGCCGTGGTTGCCAAGTACGACGCATCTTTCGAGGGAGGATGTCATTGTGACGCCTGTTCGAAGAAAAGAAACACGAAAGCCTGCTGACGAATAAAAACTATTATCTAAATTAATAGAATATTCTGCAAGTCTTCAAAAATTTCACCATTCTCAGTGCTGTGCTAAACTGCAGCTGCTTTATCATGCATCCCCGCTCACCGCCGAGTGCAAACGGCCGGCCAAACAGTCTACGTTTCCAAGTACTCAGCTCCTCCTAACCATCTCACCAGCAACATCGTACCAATCCTTCTCTCTCCCACTCTCAATCTCCATCATTTATTGCAAGTAATTGTATCAAGCTACACAGCCTCAAATGACCACATTCTACGATTACCCTCAAAACCTTGCTGAAAAATGGTCCAACGCAGATTTATCCGGTGACCGATCGCGAAGTGCCTCTCGCAATCCACGAGAGGCAAAGCCAAAGGCTAATCTAACATCCATCTCTCTCAAGGTATCGAAAATGCCAATGGATATCACGATTCAGCAGCTGTGGAAAGCCTTCTCACCGAAAGGCAACATTGATATGATTGAGATCTACGATGGCCGCCTGAACGAGGAATGGGCCGTCGGCAAAGTCACGTTTAAGCCACCACCTCAAGACGAATTTTGGCTCAGCAGACGCTTTAATATTTTCGTAGAAGGAAAAGGAGAGCAAATCACGATCCTTGTCGAGCTGTTGGAAGTGCAGCCGGAGGCTCCGCGAGACGAAACAGAGGGATACTACCCTTCAAACATGTCCCTGCAGCTGCGAACACTCGAGTTTGGAAGTCTGACAAACAAATACAGCATGAACATCGTTGAAACCATCAACTCTACGGAAACGGGTGACGTGAAACTAGAAATGAATACTCGGAGAGGGGAAGTCTCTATCTACTTTCCCTATCGAGAGAAGCAAAAGCATTTCTCGAGAAGACGCCAATACAAGCTCGTTGCAAAAGTCTCAATCATCAGGAAAGTCTAGGATGCTTTCTCTGACGACAATGAACGCACAGTCACGCTTGACTTTGATGGGCCGATTATGTACTTTTGGCATGGACCTGATGTATTGGACACGATGCAGGCCAACGCACGCCGCTGGTTCAGTAGTGACAAATGGGTACGAGCAACCGACATCTACGAAGTACTGCTTGAACCACTGAAAACCCCAGTCTCAACATATAGTCGAAGCCAGCTTGGGCAGTGCATCGACATTAGTCGTCTCAAGACGGTGCAATGCGTAATCGACAAAACCGACACTGAAAGTCTGACCGCAGTTGAGCATCTGATGTTGGCTTTGGAGGATTACGACATATGTTCCATACGCGAACCTCTTCGTTTGCGCAGAAGCAAGATGAATATGTGGGATATGCTTGATCAACACCCAAGCAGCAGCAGCACCAACGCTCTGGAATATCTTGGCCTCGACGCCCAGTACATCTACCTGGACTTTGCAGTGCGCTACAGGCTCGAAGTTTGTGTCTCGCGGGGGTTCCTCAACGAGTACACTATCGATCTTGCGTTCCTTGAGAAACTCGCTGCGCTTGACGTTACCAAGGCCAGCCAACTTCTGGAATATGTCGCTGACCAGGAGATAAAAGTCGAGAACCCTTTGCAGATCTTTGACATCGAATTCAGCGGCATCGAAAATAAACGACGCATTCCACACTATTGTTCCATTGTCATCAAGGTGAACCTCACGCCGACATCACTGAAGCTCAACCTACCAAACATCGAGAGGTCGAATAGAGTGATGCGAAAATATAGTAGCTTGCAGGACAGATTCCTCCGAGTGCAGTTTCTCGGAGAAACAGAGACTGAGCGTATTGCGAAGGATTTTAGCAACAACGAAGATGTCTGGAAGCGGCTCTTGCGCTCTCTGTATATGGGGATCAGGATCGGGGACCGCAAGTACGAGTTTCTTGCGTTTGGGAACTCCCAACTTCGTGAAGGGAGTGTCACCTTTTTTTGCCCAACCGCACACGTCTCTTGTGATGACATTCGCAAATGGCTAGGAAATTTCGATCACATCCGCAATATTGCTAAATTCGGCGCCCGCATCGGCCAATGCTTCTCAACCACCCGAGAGGTGCGCAATATTCATGTTCCCACGATTCGTTATATCGACGACATTGAAAGCAACGGTGAATGTTTTAGTGACGGGGTAGGCATCATTTCCGGCTTTCTTGCCAAGCTTGTTGTCGATGAGATGCATTTAGATATCGTCGGCCAACCCTCAGCCTTTCAGTTTCGCATGGGCGGTGCCAAGGGAGTTTTGGCAGTGTGGCCACAGGAATATGCCAAGAAGATGGAGGTTTGCTTGCGAAATTCACAAATTAAGTTCAACACGGAGGCAAATAATCTTGAAATCATCAAGTGCGCCAGAAGCACGACCGCAACACTCAATCGGCAAACAATTGTGATTCTGGAGCATCTTGGCGTTCCCATTGCGTCATTTGAGAATCTTCTGGTGAATCATATACGAGCATACGAAGAAGCGATGACAAACCGAGCGGCAGCCATTGAGCTATTGGCCAAATTCATCGATGAGAACCAGACGACACTCATTATCGCGGAGCTTCTCAAGGCGGATTTTGAAGACCCTTTTGTCAGGAATCTGCTCAAGCTTTGGAGGTCTTGGTCCTTGAAGCTGATGAAAGAAAAGGCCAGAATTCACATTGAGGAGAGTGCTTTTGTTCTGGGGTGCGTCGACGAAACCGGGACATTACGCGGGCACTCCACAAGCACAGAGGGTTCCAAAACAAAAGACATCTCCCGCCTGCCTCAAATCTTTTTACAGCTCAGCGATCGAAAGCAGCGGAACAAGACCACCATCATTACGGGACTTTGCATCATTGGGCGCAACCCGTCTCTGCATGCGGGTGATATGCGACTAGTTGAGGCCGTTGACAACCCAAGACTTCACCATCTAAAAGATGTGGTGGTATTTTCATCTAAGGGCGACCGGCCACTTCCGAGTATGCTTTCAGGTGGCGACTTGGATGGTGATGATTATTTTGTCATCTGGGAGCCAAGCCTTATGCCTAGCAAGTGGAACACACCGCCAATGCACTCTATGCCCGTAAAAGCCCAGGATTTGGAGAGAGATGTGCAAGTCAATGATTTACGCGACTTTGTGGTCAAGTACATGAAGAATGATCACCTGGCATTGATTGCAACTGCACACCTTGGATTCGCGGACACTCTAGGCGTTAGCTCAACTATTTGTAATAAACCCAGAAATTACTGTCATACCGTGCCGTCTGCTAACATCTTTTTTAGGTATACAGCTAGCTGAGCTTCACTCCAAGGCCGTCGACTACCCAAAGACTGGAATACCTGCTGAATGGAACCGTTCCTCGTACTCGCCCAAGCGATGGCCGCACTTCATGGGCTATAAGAGGTCTTATCACTCTAAAAAAGCGCTTGGTGTATTGTACGATCGCGTGGCAAGTGTCAACGTCGACTACATCCCGAGTTGTGAAGACAGGTTTGACCAGCGTATCACCGAAAAGTTTTACTTTGATGACGGAATACTAGCCACTGCTAGAGACATCAAAGTACAGTACGATATGGCCGTGCGGCGCTTGCTGAAGCAGTTTTGCGTTGAGACCGAGTTCGAGTTGTATTCCGGCTGGGCCATGACCAAGCCGTCTATTGGTTCCGACTACAAGCGACAAGAAGACTTGGGACAACAATTTGATTCGCTGAAGCAGCGCTTCAGGGAAACGTGTATTGCTGCCGCTGGGGAGGTCGGGAGCAATGGATTAAATCGAATGGCCGCTGCCATGTACAAAGTGACCGAGGAGGACGTTAAATTGTTCTTGGCCAAAGCCGAAGCAGAAGGCGAAAATTTGGAGTATTCTGCCAGGGATATGCCCCTGATCAGCTTCCCTTGGCTCTTTCACTGGGTTTTGGTCATGATTGCCATGGGAACCGGCCATCAGACGACACTGGCAGCAGTGGCAGCCCCATTAGCTCCCGGGGGCGAGCTTGTGAAACCCCAGCGTTTGCAGACTGAAGAGGCACTGGTAGTTCAAAATGTTGGAGAGAGCAGCCAGATGCCGGTGGCTACCAAAGAGAGCAATGAGGTTTCGTTGATGGATTTTGATAACGAACCGATCCGGTGGGTACCCGAAGTCAAACCCGAGATGACGGTTGACCCAGAAGAATCTTTTGACGACGAAACGGCAAACAAAGTGAGCATGGATAACACAAGTGAAGAGCCCAGACTGGAGCATCTGACCATTAAGGAGTCTGCCGCAGATAGGCTACTCAGACTCTTGGACTCTGATTCAGATTCGGATTAAGTTTGGAGGATGTTGCGGACAGTGTGAGATATTTATGTAATGGGGTTTTTATTTATTTGTAAACATTGGGATGGTCGTTGCTTAAAGGTGCGGGTTGCTTCACTTTACAGATTGCTTTCATCTGATATTTGGGACTTCATTTAGCGTTTGATACACAAATCAGTTCTTAGCACCCATTTCTCGCCCGCACGGACTTCTCGCCCTTCGTGCTGTCATTTATTAGCCAGCTGTCGATGAAAGATGAAAGGAAATCAGTGCCATACCAAAAGACAATCGTCGCCGTGCTTGTGAAGCAGCAACATTCCCGTCTGCAGAGATACTGGAATCTCCTCAGCCGCCGACTGGCGGTCATGAGGGTAAAAGACAGTCTCGCCACCGATACAGCCCTCAGATGCCGATGTCAGGTAGAGCAACAACGTCCATGTCGTGCGTGCCTGAACTGGCTTTGAGTCTATTTCCAGAGTAACATTATTATAATCATCGTCTGTATTAAATGTCAGTCTGCGCAAGTGCCTGTGCCCCTTTCCTTGTCTAGATCTTTTTGCAACTTACAATGACAGTCGAAAAACTGTCCCTTTGTATATCTATAAACTCGAATATTTGGACTCAATCCAATCGGCTCACCCCCCCTGTTAAACAATGTCAGTCGGTTTCCTACAAGACAAAATTTGTGTTGTTTCCTGTATGGAAGCTGGCTCACTCACCATAGATCCGTGTCGCACTCTTCCCGCGTCAGTGCCTCCCTCAGGCCCGTCTTCTCCCACAAAGCCGTCGCAAACGCTGCGTCCTGGATTTGGTACCGATCATTGACACGGACCGCGTCGCCGCGTTTCGGTTTGCCAGGCGTCGTCTGTAGAGGCAGCGTCTGGAGAAAGGAGACGTAATCGCGGCAGAGATTACGCGGGAAGAAGGCGTCTACGGTGATAATTTTGTCAGTGCGCGGATGCGGCACGGGGAGGAGGTCAACGACGGGGAGGGACGGCTTGAACTTGGGCCACAACGGCGGCGGTGGTGGCTGCGGGACAGGTGATGAGGCGGGTTGCCCTTTGGAGGATTTGGCGGCTTTGGGCTTCGCCATTTCCCGAGTATTGACGGTACTCTGTCTGTGAGTGTCGGTTTTTCTTTTCTGCTGTCAGTTTATAAAATTATTTTGGAATTTTATCTAAGCGCGGTGCCGCGACAGTTGAGGTCGTCGAGCGACATGAGGTTGAAGTTTGGCCTGTGGTAGTAGTGGACTGAACTGCGTCGCCACAAGCTTGCTTCTTGCTACCGATCCACCAGGGGCCCAGCTTTTCATCCAACCACTTCTCACCCATCACCAATCTCACATTTCGCATTTCACTTGGCGACGACAGCAGCCCCAATACCTCATACTATTGCATTGAATCTCATAGTATACACTGTAAATATATATGCACGCATCAAAATGGGATTCCTAGCCAAGCTTCTCGCGCCGCACGTGGTCGGCGTCCAAGAGCCAGGCTCATCACAAGAAGCGACGCCGTCGACGGCACCGGCAACTCCTTTACAAATACAGTCTCCAATCGCCAAACCCACACCGTCTCTACAACCTCTGGCCACAAACACCACTGCCGCCGCCACTCCAGGCCCCTACATTGACACCAGCAGCACCGCGCACCTCAGCCCGCTCCAGCGCAAGCTCAAGGAGCTCTCGCTCTTGGCCCTCGGCGCCGGCTTCATGCTCGCCTCCGTCGCCGTCACACGCCGCGCCGTCGTCCGCCGCCAGCGCGAAGCTATCCCGCGCTTCTTTCACATCTCCCACCAGGCGCCCGGCTCCGTAGACAGCGGCGAGCGGTCCACGCTCGCGGCCCAGGCGCTGGGTCTCGCCACACTCAACGTGGCCAGCTTCGGCGTCTTCTTGTTTGGCGGCATCTCATGGGCGTTTGATCTGTGCTCCATGGCGGAGCTGCAGGCACGCACGCAAACGGCCATTCAGAGGGGCCCGGGGGAGGGCGTGCTGAATGAGGAAGACGAGCGCGAGGTGGACAACATGGTTATTGGCCTGATGGAGAGGCTGGGAATGGACGTGGACGCGGCCAAGGAGAGGGATAAGTTGAATGGGACGGTGGCAGCGGAGAATACACTGGGGACGTTGCCGAAGGCGTGAGGGAAGATGGGCAGTATCTTGTACATCACAATCACACATATCAAGCCGCTATGGCAGTAAAGTCAGTTGTGAGAGGGGGATGATAGATTGGTAACGGTTAACCATGTATAATACTGTAAAATTGTGCCTAAAATAGACAATCGTTTCTCTAGTGTTGAGATGATAATGTAGAATATGAAAACCAATGAAAAACCCCAGGGTACCTGAAGGAGAGCTCGTCGTTGCTCCATCATCAGTCATGCTTTGCCAAAAAGTCCAGTTTTCCCAAACAGGCATTCGTCTTTGGTGCCTTCCCAAAGCCGTATCTATATACCGTATTATGTGTGTCTTTTTATTATATTTTCTATCATTAGGCGTTTTTTTCTTTCGGTCCTTTGTTATGTTGAAGTTTCTGCTGTCGCCTCTTCCTTGCTGCGCTGCCTCCGCCATTCTTGCAGCTCATCCAAGCTAGCCACATTCTCCAGGCTCGCTCTACGGCCCCAATTCTTGGGCTGTCTCTTCAGGAATGCACCCACGGCACCGAGATAGCCCTCATGTCGCAAAAAGTATGCCTGCTTGGCACCCTTACTCCAAAACTTGATGGCGTAGCTGAGCGTATTCATTGTCTGGCGGTGTCCCCGAATGAAGGAGCCGCCAAAGTAGATGTCGGATAGATTGTGAATCTGCGATTGCAAGAACGCAATCTGACCAATGTTGTTGGAGACAGCATACAGCAGAGACCGCGAGATATCGCCGTCGCTGAAGCCAACGTTGCGGGGTATCGTTTTCTCGCCATTGGGGGCAGCGCCTGTGCTGTCTGCTTCATGCCCAGCAGCTGCTGCCTCGGCGTCCTTTTTCATTTTAAAGACGCGACCAAACGAGGACGCAATGGTTGTGCTCTTGAGGCCGATTTTACCATAGTCTTGACCATAAATATCGCCGACGAGCATGTCGACGTTTGTGTTGTCACCTTGGCCTGCCTGCTCGAGCATATCATCAAACGTACGGGCGCCAGTGAGGAGGGACAGCAGACCCCAGAGTGTACCGCCCCCGAGGGAGGTGCCGCCGACTCGCTCGTAGGCTCGAGGGCCGGTGACCTTGAGCATGGAGACGCCGGAGCCGATATTGACTAGCAGGTATGGGTAGATGGCCTCTCGTGGGCCGACAAAGTGCATGGGTTCGGTTTCGGAGTAGGTAAAGACTTCGCGGGGGATTTCGGTGATGAAAAAGTCGAGGCCTGTAGACGTTGTCAAGGTTAGCATACGCGGAAGGAAGGTTCTGAGAAACGAAAGGGCCGGGGGCTAACGTACCAATGATTAGGCACTCCATTTCATCTTCTCGCGAAACATCCACGGCGAGCGCATCGCGAATCTTGTCGTAAAACTTGTATGCGCCGCCTCCCGTGGCCATGACGGCCAAGTCGCTTGGTCGCGAGCCGGTGAGTTTCTGCTGCCTGTCCCGCAGGTCGCGCATAAACTCAACGCAATCATCTATACGATCCGTCTCGAACGTCTGGAATGTAAGACGACCACCAGGGTCTGTCTGGTCGACTTCGCGGGAAAAGTAGACAAGCTTGATGAGAGAACCGCCAATCTAAACATGGGTCGTCCAGTGTCAGCAAGCTAGTGTACACACCTATATATACAAATATATACAAAATCGCGCAGGGAAAAAAAACAAATCAGTTTTTTTTTTTTCAAAGTTTCTTCTTTTCACGTACATCAACGGCTATATGACTGACAACGGCAGTATGATTCGGTAGACGAATGTCGCTCGTCTCGTGATGGGTCGTGGGGCTCCCTCGGCCATTCTTGGGGGTGGCCGTGTCTGGGTCGACGATGAAGGCGCCAGTGACGTTGATCTTGACGCTGCCAGGCTTTGTGATTGTGCTATCGATTTCGGCCGTAGTTGTCATGGTCCGCGAGCGCGAGGGGATCGCGGACCTCTCAGTGCCTTTGGCGGCGGCATCTTGGGGCAGCTGCTGCTGGCCGTCGGCTTCCTCTGGTCCGGCAGTGGGGATTTGCAGCGGCGGCATTGAAGTAGTTGGCGACATGGCGACTGCGGCGGTCGTGGGATATGGGATAGGGGAGATGGAGGAGTCGGCGACCACGGTCGCAAAGGGACTGGATGGACTCAGCGGAGCATCAGCACGGGGATAAACGTCGTCGAGATTGTTGCTGCTGGTGTTTTCGACGGGTTCGTCGGCAGAGGCGATGTCTCCGATTATGTTGGTGGTGGTGCGACTACGATTACGAGGGTGCTGCTGGGCGGCGGCCCGAAATTGGTGGAGGGGCAGTCGTCGCGGCCGTAGTTTGGCGGGGCAGCCGCTTACAGGGGACGCTGCAGCGCTGCAGATGGTGCTGACTGTCGCTGCTGTGACGGACATGACTGCCCTAATGAAGCAAGCAGTACGCTGTATGCCGGAGGTGGTACAGGGGCCTCAAGTCACTGTGGCAAGTGCTGAATCAGCTCAACAAACGACCAAAAAAAACAGAAAAAACTTGGGGTCCCCCGCCAAATCTAGCTTGGAAGTTTATCGATAGCGAGGCATGGTCCTGGGAACTCTCTTTTTAATAAATATCCCGAGCAAGATCCACCTTGAACCGAGGCATGCGCAAGTAAAGTCCGAGCTTGCCCATTCATTCCTCTTCATCACCCTTTTTTGGCTCATAGTCAAGTAATAACTATTAACATTGTCTTGAACTGATACATAGCCGTGGCATAAATCGGCTGCATCGGGTCAGGCAGGATCCACTTCTCCGCGCTCACCCAACACGGCCAGCCTTTTCACTCGTAGCCTGTGAGGCAAAGAGTCCGTTTCGGCTCGGTACCCCAAATGTCTTCCGAATACGTCCGTAACGCCCGGACAAAAGGCAAGAACTGGCTGGCTAGATGTGCTTTTGGATCAAATGAGGGTTTTGGCGTGTTTCGGAAAGATCATCATCTCTATTAATCTTCTCTCTGCTCTATGATCCACCCACAGCTCCTGCCTGTGCTTGTGGCCTCTGCAATCAACATTTAGATGACACTTATTCGTCGTACGTTCTATTTTTCCATTTCCAATCTCTATTTTTTTCTTTCTTCTTTCTTCCCTCTTTCTCTTTCTCTTCCTGTTCTTTTTTTTTCTGTTTTTTTTTTTGAGAGGAATGCGTATAGCTTGTGAAAAAAGAAAAAAAAAAGACCAAGAGGGTGGCTCCTTGACATTGCCATCTACGCTACAAATGTGGACAAGGTTCAAAGGTACGCAGGCGATCCATCTGTCCAAATCTGAACCCCCGCAGCAGAATCATGCTACTCTACTGCAAGCCTTTATCTCTCTTGTCTCATAAAATTTCCATAAATATAGAGTAATTTCCATATCCATGTTGAATGTCTGGGGATACAACTGTTGCGTCCCCTTACTAAATACTAACACTAAAACATATGATGAGGCCACAAGTTTTATCCCAACAAAATCAATCATGGCATTATTCTATATATATTTATTTCTACTATGCTCCGAGCAATGATCCTCTAAAATATGTGCGTTCAAAATTATACCCAAATAGACAACAACGCCCAGTCGGATGAATATGCCCCGAGTTATTGTTACTCTCGTCATCCGACCTGTAAAACTCTTGTAGTTGTTGGGCGGGCCGTGGGAGGTTGCCTGTACTGCATCCCCCCCGAGAAAGAAATAAGAAGTGACCAAACTTCGTTACCCACCCTATTGTATAGTGTCTCTCTCTCTCTCTCCCGAACAAAGACGAGAGCCAGGACTCCCTGATTGAAAATGGTCTGATACGCATAGACGCGGCAGTGCGCTCCAGTCGATACGCCGTGTCATAAGACGACACGACGGCCACGACGACGGCCACACCTTCGCCTTTGCATCAAAACTCCATTTGCTTTTCCAATCAACTTTATCCCATAACGCATGTATATTCCTTGTCTAGCCATCTAGGCGCTGCTTAAGTGGAACATGTCCACTGCCGCGACGCCGTTTACAGTTTGTTCTTGATTTAGCTTGTGGTGCAAACGTCAGTTTTTTTTTGCCAAACAATGTCTGGCCTTGTCTCCCAGCTGGCCTTTGGCCGTGATATCTTTAATGAGTTCTCCAAACATCCAAAAACAGACACAGCAGAAAGCGATAAAATAACGTATTCTGAGCCGCACACATTACTGAAATCTGTTCATGTGAGGATTCGCCAGCATCGGTGGCATCCATGGTTGTTGCTGTTGCTGTTGCTGCTCATTAAATGATGGTTCAACTAGTAATCCTGAGCTACTGAATGCCGCACACGGTTCTACCGCCACCGCGCCATTGGCATTGGTTGGCGGCGAGCCAAAGGGTGAGTATAGAGGGACTGTCCACGGGTCGCCGCTGCCAACGGGCTTATAACTGTTATCTTCATCTTCCGGGGAGGCACCAGACTCGCCGTCAATGGGCGACCTGTCCATGACCTGGTCAGCGTAGCTGCTCACGGCATCACTGGCGAGATCGTCCAGCTCATCAGGATCACCCTCAAAGTGATCCTCGACCTTGTTGAGCATGTTGAGCATAAACTCCTGGAGATCATCTTCAGCGATGGCCCTGTCTGGATTCTGGCGTACAAGCCCCGGGATGAGGCGCTGGCCCTCTTGCTTCCAGAAATCTCTAAGCATGCCCAGCGTCTCGGATACCATGCTGCCGAGGTACGGGTTTCTGGGCGCCTCAGCGTCTTCAAAAATGAGCGACCAAATACTGTACCATTGGCGTGTTGGGCTGAGCTTCCGGCTGAAGCGCTTCTTGAGCTCGTCCTGAATCTGGGCCGAGACGCCATCCATGCTACGCCTGGACGACGCAGTGACGAGCTTGCATGAGTTGTCACGGATATGCTTGTCTCGAGGCTCTGGCGATGGAAAGTCCTTGAAGCAGTTGGGGCAGTAAAATGGTGACTGGGAGTGTCGCCGGTAGATGTGCTGCTTGACGTCTTGAATGCGGGACAGCTTGCGGCTCATGCACTCCATGTGCCGTGCGGGCCACCGGCGATAAAAGGGACAGGCAAAATTGGGCTCCTTGGAACTGTTTTTGGGCCTATGGCGACTGTCCTCGTCTCCAGAGCTCATTACTTCGTCATTGGACTCTGGTGGTTCTTCCTTGGAGGGCGAGTGCTTACGTAGCTTGGCAGCGATGCCATCGGAAGCTGCCTTCACTGCCCTCCCAGAGACGGCGAGTTGGATGGAGTTTTTCCGCGACGGAAGTGAGCGGAGTTGGGTTTTCCGTGATTTTTTTATGCCGGATTCCACAGGAGGACTCACAGCGCTGCAGGAGCGGCAGCGCAGCAGAGCCCGTTCCGATTCCAGTTTCCAGGGACTCTTGGAACGAGGAAAGCCAGGGAATGAAGCACGAGCGGCGTGGTTTACCAGCTCCGCACTCAGGGTTGAGTCCGTCCTGGGCAAACTGGCACGGCCGTCTGGAAGCAGGTCGATGCTGCCATTGTCGGGAGTGTAAGCCGGCCAGGAGCTGGCGTGCTGGCCCGAATCAAGCGGCTTACCATTGTCTCCCACGATGATTGGAGGATAGGCAGTGTAGTAAGGAATGGTTGAAGGATCCTGGAGAATGACATTCGCTGCGGGCAATACCGTTTCAATGTTTTCCACGGACGGCACTCCCGGGATGCCAGTAAGTGGAGCGGGAGCAGTAATGGCAGTGAGGTTATCCGTTCCGGACAGGTAGGCAGGCCAGGACTGATCATATAAGGGGAACAAGGGAGCATCGCTCTCATGATACGAGGTTTGGCGCGAAGGATAGCGAGAGTCTGCATCCGGAGGCTCCAAACCTGGATCGGTTGGTGAGGATGGTAAGGTGGACATGGGTAGAGAGCGCGGGGGTGGAAGGATGCAGCCGAGAGGAGCCGGATCGTAGTGACAATGTTGGAGTCAAATTTGGTATCCTTTTTTTCTTCCTGATGGCGAATAATTTTGTCGTACGTTTACTAGCCGAATAACATCGTTTCCATGTTCAAAATTAAAACAAACGACGCCTTTTTTTTTGTCCTGGATGGCAAAAAGGATGCGGGTTAACGCGGTTAGTTGCGAGCGGGGCTCCACAACTGTCACAAATGTGCGTGATGATGTTTTCATGTTGGGCAGTTTTTTTTTTTTGGGCTCACACGTAACCCCCTTGCAGGATGCGCTCTTATTGGCTGACTGTCTTCGCTGCATATGGCAAGCAATTGTGAGATATATTACTAGCTAAGTTGGAAAGGGCAGGTGCGTACTCGGGCAGATCCCGGAGGCCTGCCACAGAAGGCTGAACGGACTAAATGTGACACGGGGCTCCATTAGGCGCAATTGTTAACTAGCCAGAAGAGGAAAAAAATCAAAATCAAGGAAATGGGAAATATGAGCAGTTATTTTTTGTGCTTGGCCGCGTTCTTTTTCTGACCGCGTGGTTGGAAACTTTTTTTCGACTGCAGAGGATGAAACTTGAAGGCTTTGTTCAACTTGGTCGTGTTTGCACTGCACAAAGTTATAACCAAATTAGGCAGTTGGAACGTACCAGAGATTGCGATGATAGGCGCGCAGGTAGCGATACATCTCATGGCACGCCCCACACCGTTAGATCCAAGGTAACTGTACCAGAAACTTTAAGTAAATCATCGGGCTTTGGACTTTGAGAGGGGCAGGTATCACCAACCAGCACTTCCTATATACTTGCAGACATTACTACTCCCCATCCCTCGGTTAGTACTAGGGAAAATTGGTTTGGGTAATGTATACGGAAGGTACTACGTAGCCAAACTCTCATTCTAGTTTTTTCTTCTTCTTTTATCCCCGTTTCGTCCGGTACGGGAGGTTTGCGTCCTCCTTTTTGGCAATCCCATTACCTCATGGGTACAAGAGGTGGCGCAACTATCTGCTACCAACGCCTTGGTCCCGCCAATGTCGTCACTTTTTTTCAAGGCTGACAGCTGCCAGCTGCGCGCCTGCCAAGCCGCCAAGCTGATAGCACGGCTCCCACTTTCCGTAACGGTCTCATTGCCCTCACCCAGCACCCCGAACGTACGTAGGCTCTACCAGTAACCACCCGCGTTATTTGGCAGCGTTATCCAGTCAGCAAGCAAACGGAAACCCAAAAACAAGTCCTGCATCATGCATGAAAATTTTTTCACCATCGCCAAGGCAGATTTTTCTTCATCCAGACAAGCCCACCAGCAGAATCAGGGGCTCGTCGAATGGCCTAGATCAATTGGAATTGCGTCAGATGGAATCCAACCAAACCGTCATCGACACATCTAGACATCTCGACCTTGTTCAATCTCCCCATTCCCCATTCCCCATCCCCATCCCATCTATCCCATGGGCCACCCCTATCTTGACAACGCAACTCGTCTCCACCCACGCGCCCCAAAGAGATCCTCCAGACCCGCGGGTTACTGTGGAGTCCCCTGCCAGAGGGGCCGGTCTCCTGAAGGCTGATGATGGTCAGGCCGTTGTGAAGAGCTTTCAGGGTGGTGATGTGCATTTTTTAATCTGCAAGGTCCAGAACGGTTTACTGGCCTATCGGGCTGGGATAACGGGCTGGAACGACAAGGGGGCCAGATAAAAAAAAAATTCCCTCTCTTTTTCAGTCGGACAATTTGATCGATTCGACGCCGCCGCGGTGCCGTTTGCCGCCATCATCGTCACCAATTTACTCGGGAACCTTGGGCTCCCTCACCGCGCGCAGCAGGCCCCAACCCACACACACCCTCCCCAGCCCAGCCTCTCGGCCTTTTGTACCTCCCTTCCGCCCCAAGCAGTAATGATACAGTCTCTGTCCCAAAATATTGCCTGATGGAGCTGATGGAGCCGAGCCGGTGGCGAGCTTTGGCTAATCTCTGCGCTAAAATCGGTCACGCTAGCCTATTCTCCTGGACTATTGGACTTTAGGAGGGCCATGCGGCAGAACACGCAAGCCATGGCGGACAAACTGGGTCCGACTGGGATCCTTCGGCATTTGGTTGTAGATTTTGGTGTTCTCGCTACCGGTTTGGTTGGTACCATGATTGATGAAGAATGAGCTCGGACATCAGGATTAAGCTCCTGGTGACGTTTTAAATAAAGTCGATTCTTACATTACAAAGCTGTTGTACAAGCCCTTCAAACAAAGAAAACCCATCGACATCCTCAAACTTTCTTCGGCGGATACTTACCATTGTTGGCACACAAGGTTTCGGTTCATGCCGCTGCTAGGCTGCTTCTGTGTTTGGCAAGTACAAAGTACAGTATCAACGCCCCTGCGCCGACTCAAGTCTTAACGCCAGCAAACGGTTCGAAAGAATTGGTTCATGCAAGCCGAAAACTCGACTCCCCCTTTTCACTCTTTGAAATTACAAAACAGACAGCGCAAAACTGGGCTTGAGAAAAATTTTCACTCTTCAATTCATACTATCGATTTACATTTATCCGGAATTCCATCTTCGTGGCCGCCACGACAGAATTGAGCGCGAGAAAGCCCCAAAAACGTGAGACAACGGGCACCCCTCCCCCCGCCCGAAGGCTATCCACGCGACTACGCCAAGGCACTTGCAGCTAGGCATCTCACACTGATCGAGGGCCCTCCACAGCCTCTCATCCGTTGTCGCCCTATTTTTTATATACTTGAAAGTCGATTTACTGGGGTGCCACCAGCGGGCCGCACATTTGTGTGCCACCCCTCCCTTCCTCAGACCAGTTGCTCGACACTTAGTTTGGCACAAAGTGACTACCCAGTATTCATAACCGTCTTCGCGGCCGGCTTTGTCGTCCAATCCTCTTCCTGTTGTCATATATGCGCGGTCACATAGACGCCAACCCTCAGCTCAACTCCGCCCTTTCCCTCTTCACCCGTCTTGCCTCAGTCCGCACCTTGTCTGATTTTCTTGCCTTGCCTTTGAAACCATTCTTCAACAACTTCATCCTCAGGAATGCCCCCATAGCCATGGGTATTCGTGCTGCTTGGTGGCACTACGCTCTGTCGGCTGCGTCTCGAACGTTGCCGGCTGTACGTTACTTTGTGGAACTGTTCCACTGCCTGCTCCCATGTCACCTCCCGTCCTCGGAAAACTTTCGAGTTTGCTACCCGTCATCCGGAAACAATGCCAAACCATTTTGCAAGGATACCTCTCACTACATTTTAACTGCTACCGGCAATCATAAGCTTGTCACCACCGATAATGGTCTCGAGTCGATTCGTTCCGCCGCGGTCCATGTCTCGAACGACGGTTTCCAACATGTCGACGCTAGCAGTGACGCACTAAAGGGTGCCTCAGTCACTTCTCATGGACCCGACTTTGCGACTGTCTCGGACTTTGCGTACAACCCAGACACAAAGGCACCAGCACACAGTCGCTATTTTACCAACAGGATTCTACAGCATCTGAAAACTCTTCTCGACGATCCCGAATTAAAAACACACGAAAATGCGCCCGATGACCCGGGTATCAACTTCGGCTTCCAGATTGACTACAAATTTGGAATCCTCGTTGTTGCCATCTCAAAGGCCGGCTTGTCTTTTTGGGTCCATGCCCCAGCAACACCAGGCCCTCCTAATGGTGCCGGCGCTCCTCGCCGCGGCAGAGGTGGTGGTCGTGGTGGACGTCGCACTGGCGCTGGCGTGGTTCGGCCTCGTGGAGGCCGAGCCGGTGGCCGAGCTGGCCCTGGCCGCAATACTAATGGCGTCGGCGATGATAATGCTGACGATGGCGATGGCGATGGCGAGGGTGATGGCAACAATGATGATAACAACAATAACAACGAGAATTATGATGGCCTCGCGGTCGTCACTACGCGTTTTCTTGCCTGTCCCTTTTACAAGTTTGATCCCGTTCGCCACTTTCGCTGCTTCCGCAAGTATGACTTGAAAAGATATTCTGATGTCAAGCAGCATATATTGCGCTGCCACTCCCTCGGCCAACCTGGAAACTTTTTCCACTGCCAGTTTTGCTGGAAGACTTGGAAGAGCGACAATGAGGCTGGTTGGTCGGCCCATATTAGAGGCGATTTTGCTCACCAACGCTGTGACTATGTCCCCGAGCCTGAGCATCTTTTACAGAGTGAGGTCAATAGCATGAATGATCTCGAGTTTGGCCAACAAGCCAGCGATGCTCAGAAATGGTATCGCCTGTGGGACCTTCTCTTCAGGGGCCATACGCGACCGCTGTCACCATACGTTGAAACTGAGCTTGGAGAGATTCCCCAGCTTCTCGCCCGCAGCCGAGATGATGTCATGCAGGCGATGCCCGCATTGCTCCAGGGTTCCAACATCCAGGCTGACTACCTCACAATGCAGGCTCTTGTCCATCACATTCATAACATTTACTGTTCGCAGTTTACCCCTCAGGGCCAGCAGCAGGCACCTAGATACAGGCGTCAATATGCCGAACAGGGTCAGGCTCAGCCACCGGTTCAAGCCTTCGGCCAGGTACCAAACGCTGCTGCCGACGCTGCTATACTGAATACGGTGGCTCCTGGAATGTTGACACTCAACACCATCAACAATGATGATTTGAGTCAGTTCATCAATCAACAAGGTGTTGATGATTTGGGTGACATGATGGACATTATGGGCAGTTTCCAGCAGGGACCACCCGCTCCTCCGCCACCACCGCCTGCCCCACAGGGCTATTAAATCTACCAAGTTAGCTTGGTATTTCCACGAGGCGAGCCTCGCAGCAAGCATGACAGATGCTGCGGTAGGTGAAGCCCTCAGTGGCAACATTTAACGCCTTACCTGTGGTAGCTAGTGCGCAGCATACTTTCTCACGCCTATGTCATGCCCTTTCTTATTCCTCATCATATACCCCCTCTCATCTTCATTCTCATCCGCATCTCACACATCGCCGTATCTAACTCATCGCCTTACCTCACTCATCGCCTTACCTCACTCATCGCCTCATCTCACTCCTCGCCTCATCTCACCCACTCTCCGCATGCAACTGCTCACCTTCTCACTCACTTCCTACCCACCTTCAATCCACCAGTTCCTTTATCCACCTATTGCTACTATTACTCCTAGCGGCTGGTCCTATCATTGCTGTTGTATTATCCAACAGTCTCCTCTAACCCACAATTTTTCCAACGCCATTTCCCCTAAACTTTTAATCACCTTTGTCCTGATTTCTTCCCGATGGTCTGACCCTTCGGTGTGTTGTACACAGAACGTCCTCAAATACGACGAGTATCCCTGCTGTGGTTGTCTGTTTAGTTGGACGTGGAGACGGCTCTCAAACGTTCATTTTGTTTGTGTATGGATTCGCGTCCGCTACTCAACCCAGCACCGGGCTTTTGGAGAGACGGTGGCGACGGACTGCTACTTTGTAATTACTACACTGCTAATGATTTGATATTTTTATCTCTGGGGCTGAAGCCAATACGTTATTACTTGCGAGTGCGAGACGGAGAGGGGCATCGCAACGAGCTCACGCAGTTTGGAACAGCATTGTTTATGGATAGAGAAAAGTGCGCCTTGTTTTGGGTTTTATTTTTATCCATTTTTTGCGTTATTGCTTTATCGCTTTGATCATTTTGATTTTCAGGGTTTTCTTTCAGGGTGTGGGATATCTCCTTTGTCATCATAGTTTGTGATATATTTGGTACCAACACTGCTACAACACCACTATCTTTCCCCCAGTTGTTCTTCAGCGTCCCACGACCGCCTCACGGCACACACGATACATACATATATATATTCTTGTTTTTTTTCTGAAGGTATTATCCTTCATTGCTTCCTTTGCTTTCACTTCTCTTTTTCACATCTCTTCGCTTTTCTTTTGTTTTTGATACAAGGCGCACGACGTTCAACATCCACTCTACCTACCTAGGCTTTCCTTTGTTGTCGAGACAGTTACAGCTACAGTTACAGTTACAGTTACAGTTACAGTTACAGTTACAGTTACAGTTACAGGATTGTTTTTAGTTTGAAGCCTGCTTTAGACCCAGTTCAGAAATATGTCATTTTATTTCCTTTTTTTTCTATATACGTTAAATACTTATATACTAAATAAAAAACTCCATACGTTTTCCACTTTGTGATGCAGAAACATCCATATTTGACAAGGCAAAAAAAAAAAAACCACCCGAATGAAGTAAGTCTACCAGTACTGTATTAAATCTCTCTGCTACAAGAGAGAAAATGGAGAAATCTTAAAGTGAGCCATATATATCATGGGCTTTCCGCTGTGTAGGAAGGCCAGGAAGGTTGGTGCGAGAGCAATGCCTGCGAAATCATACAAAATTTGTGACGAGAGTATATAGACAGGGGGCCAATGGGAATAGAAAGGAGAAATCATACAAGACGAACCAAGAACAAAATGAAGTGGAGGTACGGCAAAAGAGAAGTGAGAAAGAGCAATCGATGAGAAGTGAGGAAAGGCGGGCGAAGGGGAGAAGAAGAATAGCGAAAAACAGACACAAATAATTCTCAACCGTGAGATTTGGCCAATAAAATCAAGTCGCTCTTCCTTCCACGTAATGTTCATGGAAAATCTTGATGACAAGCTCCTTGAGCGTTGATTTGTAAAGAGCAGAGAGGCCCTCTCGGTCGTTGACTTCGCCCAAGTCATGTCCACAGGCCTCCAGTGCGTCTGATACGCACTCTTTCCGGTGTGTAGCCCAAAAGTCATGCACCAGAGACACGGCAAAGCCAGGTCCGTTCCTCAGATACGGACCACACCCCCGACCGCTGGCAGACTCCCGCTTCTTCTTGGCCTGGATAGCCGGGAAGAGAGCCGAGAATATGTTCCACCATCGCTGCGCTTCACTCTCGTCGCGGGACTGAGTGTCCGTCTCCTCTAGACGGTCAGCCTCCGCGTCGGTAACACCCTTTCTTGATGCATCACCCTTGGATGGCGCATGGTCGACTACTTTACATCTCAGCTGCATCATGTGAGCATCCCTGTCTTCATACTTGTCAAAATCTTGGTAGCAAAGTGCGCAGTATGGCTTCTGCATATGATCCCGACGAATGTGACGAAAGACGGCCGCAATGCTGTATAGGTCCTTGCCCTCCAGGAGGCAGGACCGATACGTGTGTGGGTCGGCAGCGTAAAAGGGACAGCAGAGGTGGAAATAGCCATCAGGGCGGAAGACTGTGACTTGCTGTGTTTTGGGGGCTGATGGACTGCAGTCCAGGGCTGCAAGGCACTCTGGCTGGGTGAACCAACTTGTAGTGTTGATGCGGCTTTGGGGGGGGAGTCGGTCCTCTGGTGGTGCGATGTAGTTCACGGTTGGGATCCATGCACAAACACGCTCATATGAGGTTTTGAGTATCTCCTCGCGGAGTGAAGACTGTAAGATGAGGCTGTCGAGGCCGTTACTGGCTTCCTTATCGGCGGCAATGGTGGTGGTGCTGTGAGTTTCCGTAGCAATGGCATCAATGTCTTCGCCTTCCTGCCCACCTTCTTCGTAGTCGTCGTATTCATAATACTCATCGTTGGATGGGCAAACCTCGCTGCGGTCATCGTTGTCCTCCCATTCAGAGCCGCTAAAGCTGGCGCTGGCGCTGGCGCTGTTGGAAGTCAGGCTTCCCATGTCGCTTTCTGGGGAAAACAGGGCGTCGTGTCGGTCAAGGTCGCAGGGGAGCAGCTCGTCTTCAGGGGACTGTGAGTGTTGTCCTGGGTGTTGCTCGCTGCGGGGCTGCCAGCTACCTATGGAAGCGATGTTGACAAAGCTGCCGTCGGATGCATTGGATGGCGTGTAGCTGATCTGAGGGGAAAGAGGCAGTAGCGCTTCGTCGTCTTCCATTTTCACATCCGCGTCTTGGTCTTCGTGCTCCAGTGCAGAGCGTTCCTCATGGTCTTGCACGACGCGAGGCATGTGGCCCTGTCGCCAGGATTCGTCATAGCCACCGCGTTTAGCCATCTCCAGACGGCAGGGCATGCTGTTGAAGAGGCTGCGGAGAGACTGTGAGTCACTGTTGTCCACGTCTCGCGCCACGTCAATGGTGCGCCAGCTGCGCATCACAGAGGCAGAGACTTGAGCAGCAGGTGCGACCCGGACATAGACACCGTTCCATTCGCGGAAGCAGATGGCAATGCTGTTATCGGTACCGAGATCCTGGCGTTTTTGTCCAATGGAGATGAGCAGACAGCCCGGTCCCTTGCAGACGCGCGATTGTAGCTCAATGCCCTTACTGCTGAAACGCACTTTGCCATTGAAGACCCAAGGTCGTTGCAGCTCCTTGCCAGACACTGGTGCAAAGTGGCCAAACTCAGTAGGGGATCGCGCAAGCAACCCACGGACCTCGCCATCGTGTGCGCTGCGCCAGGCTAGAAGGGAACCATCACGAGTGTCACGGAGGAGCTCTTCTTGAAGGCGTAAAAATGCTCGCTCCGCACCCTCACCGTATCGAACCGGCAGGGTTGCTCCCGTGATGGCAACGAGAGCGTAGGCCGTATCTTCTTCTCGGCCTGCGACGCGGCCTACAGACCAAGAGATACGCACGGCGAGTGCAATGTCGGACAGGGTCTTGCTGTCGAGCAGGACACTGGGCGGGATGCTTGTGATGCCAGAGAGCATGGCGGCAACCTTGGGTGAGTTTTTGGTGCCTCGGTGGTTCCATTCACGATCGTAAAACTCTACACGGGGCGATAGGATCAGCTCCTGCAACGTCCAGGCTCTCTTCCAGTAGCGGCAACGGCCCCAGAGAGAGTCATTGTCAAGCGGCGCTTCGGCTGGCAGGTCGTGGAGGTAGGCGATGCAGATGGTGGAGTTGCGCAGCCTGCGCCGGGAGCCGTTGACTGCATCGTCAAGGTCTGCCGTCGATGTCCTGTCGATGCACAGTGAGTCGATCCAGATGTACTCGACACCGCTTTGGAGAGCGCGCCGGAATAGTTGGTCAAGCTGGCGAGCAGAGAGTGGTGTGTGGGGGGCCTGCTGGCGCTCAGCCGCAGACAAAGTTGCGTTGGTGTAGGAGGAGGGGGAGGAGGAGTGATGTGGAGAAGGCGTATCACCAACATCATGGTGAGGGCCAACAGTAGAAATGATGTTGGGATGTGGGAGGTTTTGGTCGACACTGTCGTGCGTGTGTGAAAAGATTGCGTAGGGCGGCAGTCCAGTATCTGCCAACTCGACGACTTGACCCGTGTGGGCAAATACTAGTTTCATGGTAACCTGGGGAGTAGAAGATTGGCACAAAGAGGCTTGCAATTAAAGCAAGAGTGGCAATTGTTATAATACCATACATGACCGCACAATGGATAAAAAACCATTGGCGGGAACAAACATCTCTCTTTCTCAAGGGGCAGAGAGAGAGAAGGGGGGGCCAAGCGATTTAAGAAGATATCCTGGGCACTTTTAAAGAAAAGGGCACCCATCGCAAGGCTGAGGGAGTCAGGACTCTTTGCCACGAGGCTGCGAGGTAATAAAGGCGTCATGCCATTCAGCCACAGGACTGAAATACTCAAGGTAGACGCCGACGACTCCCTGGCAGTCTCTAGCTCGATAAAGACAAACATACGCATCGAAGTCCACAAAAATGTTGAGAGTCCTACGGCAAGCTGTCATTCAGAGATTAGGTGTGCACCCCCGTCGTGTGCAGAGAGGTAAGCCTTTGCTTCTGACCGAAACGAGCTAGGACGATTGAACGAGTGTGTGTGTGAGACATCCTGGAAGAGTCCCTGATGTCCCTTGCAATACTCCGCCACGGAGGAAATCCCGACAAAAGTGAAGTTGTCTGATGTCGAAAAACACCAGGCAGACGAGTGGTAGCGGCGCGCAGAGGGCACCGGAACAAACCAGCTGAAACCGGTATTGTCCAATCATGCAGATGCTGGCTTGGGGAAAATGGTCTAGGGCGCCATTCTAGGACTTGCAAATACAAGACTAAAGAGCGGGAAGTAGGCCTACGGGTGAACTCTGTCTCAAGGCCACACTCAACCGCACGCGCGCAGCTGTGTCGTTGACAGGGATCTTCGCCTCCAAGAACCTCCTCTCCACCCCCTGCAGTTGTACGTTTCTAGTAACCTGTAAGCGGTTGGGGGAGGTGATGGCTTTTTTTAGTGCATGCCAGGGACCAGGCGGAAGTACGGGGCGCCTTTGATGACGGGTAGACAAGCTTCCACATTTGTGTCGGGCATGGAGCCACCATCTCGTGCACCACCCAACTCGACTTCTCCCGGGTCTAAACAAGTCTAGAACAAAGATTTCCCCATACATGCCTGTTGTGTGGCTTCAGACTGGCCTGCTTGTGGGGTCGGAATCTTGTTCTTTTTTATGCTTTCTACTGGGCAAAAGCGGTTTCTCGAGTTGCATCTCTGACAACACGAACTACCACACGCTTTGGCATTGGCCCATCGTTGCCTCTTGTGGCGTGCGCCAATGCAGGGCACCCTCCCCCTTGGGAATTTACGGTGTAGGTTGACTCAATATTATGGATGTTGCATGAGGCTCTTCCTTTACACAGAAGCAGCAACCTGTTCAAGGCAGTCTGCCTCGCAAGATTCACCCTGGTCAACCCAAGTGCCATCGGCCAGATCCAGCTTAGTAGCATCCAGCTGTCCGTTTTCTGCGGCTCTCCATCCCGTTTGCTATATCCGCACGGGTAGAAAGCGTTCTGCGTAGCAGGGGGTGAAGACCCATTGGGACCTTAATTCCACTTTCAGCCATCCTACCCGGGGTTCTCTCAAAAGACTGCCTGCCCTGGCTGCCTATGATTGCTTGTCCCATACTCTCATGGGTTTTATATTAGCGACTCAGCTTGTCCTAGTCCCGTGTTCCTGGCCAAGGCGCATCCTGAGGTTTGTCTTCTAAGCGCTTGACCCTTTTCACGCAGTCACACCACCCGCATCAACCTCATTCACATACTGCTTCGCGTTTCCTTTTTCATGTTTCGCATCCACCTACCCCCCTCCCTTCTAAGGAGAACGCAGAAGCCCAGCTCTGTCGGCGACGTGCCAGCGCATGGGCAAAGCTGTTGCAAAGTGGCGCGCGAAAATCAAGCCTTGATGCCGCGCAGAGGTGCCAATCTTTCACTGTACTAGGTGATGATGGAGGTGTGGAGGACAACCTGCTATCTAGTTAGCTACTGCAACCTGGCTTGCTTCCCGATTTTTGGTGTGCCGAAAGCCGTATAACTAGTCGGCTGCCCTAGAGAGCCCACGGACTCCCCGTGGCTTACAACGATTATTCGCACCCCTAGCAGCTCGCTTGATCTTGCCTGCAGGTCTGCGTCATAGCACTCCTCCCTGACGTCGCATGATTGGTGTCGTGTACAAGCTGAAAAGCATTGGCTTGAAAATCTATAGGCAGCTTTTGTCCGCTACTTGCGTCGGTAGGGAGAACCGCATTCGACATAATTGCTAAGGCAACAGTATCAATTCTCGGCACATGAGTAAACGACATGGTTGCAGCAAGTATCTTTTTTTCTCTCTTCTCTTTTATGTACATCTTCCCGTGAACACGACCAATGCCGCAGACAACCAAGTCCCGACGGGAGGGCGCCACGGCGCGTGGTTCAATGCCACCTCGTCGCTATCCAAAGATGTTGGGTGCCCCCGCGACCATGTCATAGTAACATTATACGGTGAGTAAATTTATGCCTGAGTGTCCAAGGTCAGCTGCGCATTTGCGCATAATCAGAAATCGGGTTAGGTCGACTTACACATGTCTGTAACGGGGGGACGAAGTCGAGGTAGGTAGGTATGATGTTAGCCAAGCCGATTCTGAAACGGGAACATGTTGACCTGTTTTATCTAGGTGTGTGAAACTTACGCCAATGCTCTATCAGTAAATAGTATTGTCAGTAATCGAGCCTTACAAATACTTATTCTGGACCAAATCGGGAGGAAAACAAGACTTACGACTGTGGCAGTGATGCCGGCGAAGTTGACAGGGCCGGAGCAAGAGGTGTTGCAGGTGCACTTGGGGTAGGTAACGGACTGTCCGAGGGCCACGACGGTGCCACAGGGGGACCCGGAAGAGGTCGGGCACTCGGCACGGATGGAGAGGGCCGAAGAGCCGGAGATGATGGCAAAGATGGTTGCGAAGCGCATGCTGGCGGCTTGTGGAGTGTGTAGGATTTGAAAGAGAAGAAGCAGAGTGAAGATTGTGATGTTGAAGAGCGGGGTGCTTGTTTGATGATGAGGATGAGCTGGTTGGGATTGGGAAGGCAGACGACGGGGATGAATGACAGCTTTATACTTGACAGTTTGTCACTAGATGGCAACCGTCACATATCAAATCCTCGGTCGACTCTTCAGAAGTTCTCGCGAGAACCGCATCCCTCTCCACCGCTTCTGCAACATTGACAAACTACTAATTCTCCATCTCCTCATCTGCCATCTGCTGACCACGGGCTGTCAAAAAAAGGCAAGAGGAGCATTTGAAGACCGGACATCGAGCGAAGCTGGGCAAAGATCACCACCCCCTCAATTTGGTAGGTCCGGCATTGAGGAGCAGAGTCACATCCTGGCATAATCTAATGCTGTTGCGCGAACTGGCCCATGCCAGATATCACCCCGCACGATGAAAAAGCTTGCTAGCATCTGTCTAGAATGAGCTTATACTCTTGCCCAGGCTTTCTTCGAATGCACCCTGCCTGTATTAGGAAACATGTGCCGACGGTCCGAGTAGAGCTTTACGGCATTGAAGAGTGCACAGGTACAAAAGAAAGAAGGAAACTCCATCGGAAGCGTGGTATAAAACAACCTGATACTTTAGTGCTAAAACTAGCTGCTCCGTCTTCGTCTTCGAGATGGGTTGCAGCGGTATTGACCATGTTTGTTTGCCAATTGGATTCGAAAATGCTGTCACGCTTGCATTCTGCGAGCTTATCCAGGGATCACCGCTCCCTTAATGAGGGGAAAATTGTCAGGTACCCTGCAAAAAAAGGCAGGGAAAGGGTAATGCGATCGACAAAAGATCGCCGTGTTATTGACTGTAACAAAAAAATAGCTGGCCAACTTCCTTTGTGGAAAAATAGAAACAAACTGTTTATTGTCGTGTCCAAGCTTTCAGACCCATCTCGTTTTTCTTAATTCGCTTACATGTCTCAACCCAGACCACCGAGGTTGCTACTGTTACACTGGTTCACCTTGATGTACCAAGGTTTTTGGAGTCAACTTCAATGTTGTATCTCACGGTGTATAAAAAAAAATGGTGGGCTGATTGAGCTTAAACTAGATAACGAGTAAACAAAACGAGTGGAAGACATAAAGCTTGCTCGCCGTCGGTCAATCGCGTTGTTTGAATCCGGAATGCGGCACATGAAACCTTGGTCTAAATGGTGGCTCTTTTGAATCCATCAAAATACCACCTGCCCGTTTGGTACGACTATGCAACCCTGCGCTACCAAACGATTAGTTATATATTATTAGCTGGTGATATATACATAGTCGGTGTGGGAAGCCCATTGGCAAAACTTCCGGTTCTCCAAAAGCTAGTTACTAAAAACGCGGGGTCAAGACTACAAAGCAAGCGGACGATGTAAGCTGGGATTGCGCCAAGCAGCATTAGCTTCGGTGATTGAACTGAGGTAATAAATGGCGTGTTTCACCACGGAAAACTGCCCAAGTTGGGGAGCTCGCAGTCAATCATATGCTAGAAAGAAGATGTTTCTATGAATTTGCCTCGGCCGGTCGGTCGTCGCGGACTTATTTGCATTGCATTAATAGCTATTCATAGTAGAGGTGACGTAGTATAATGCCAAGGGCAGTAAGGTAGACGGCTTTATTATTCTGAGCCAGGCTGCGTATATGAGTGGTTTCAATGGCATTTTCTGCCAATCCAGGGACATTGCGTAGATTAATCGGGGGCGTATCAGGACTTGACGGAGAATTCATTGATAGTGTTGTAATATTTTGGATGTTCTCTGCCCTCGTTGTATCCTTTTGTTTGCTTGGGCTTTGACCATTAGACTACTGAATCTTGTTACCGTATTCCCACAGTTGTGGCATTCATTACAGTCTAGTTCAGTTACGCGAAAAAGTAAATTCAAGTGTATAATCTATCAATACGTTATTTCGAAATTTTGTCTTCGTCTTCTTGAGACTCTCCCAATCAGGCTGACTATGCAAGTTCTGAGCATTGTCCAATTATATCAAGGGCAAAACGGCTGGCGGCCAATAAGTGAAGACATCACTGGTTCAGCTACCGGATAATGGGAGTCTTTTATTGATTCATAATAAATAATCTCTCATATTTCCACTCATATATTCTTTTCTCATTTTTTTCCAGGATTGGTAAAGTTGTGAGTCTTTGAAGATGGTGCCCTAATCATGCGCATTGGCAACATGGCGACAAGAGGCACGCCGTCTGACATAACCTCTAGAAGCCATGAACCTTTTTGCCGGATGCAAGGTTTGACAAATATTTCTAAATAATTTACATAATTTAAGTGCTTTTTTTATTTTGATGTAAATCATCTCTAGCTGAAAACCGGCTACGTTTACGGCTTTGGGACAGGTTTTCGCAGAATATCCACCCTGACTCGTAAAGCAGCACATATGAACATCAAGCAATTATTATAATTCCTAGTGAGTTAGGAGGCCTCTATTATGGCGATGTTTATTAAGTCACAAGATAGTCTGGAGGAAATTTTATTTAGACCATGGCCAGAAGACATTTGCTATTTTCGCCACTGCATGATTCGGTACTGGTGTGGCTATGCGAGGCGCAACATTTGTGCAGCCTTGTTTGAGCGAAACCCCCCAGGCCAGGTTTGCCACCTTTTTGGAGAGGTAGGCTGTCATTTCAGCTCAGACAAGCCAAGAATCGAAGTAGCCTTGTCTTCGACGAAAGCTCTACGGGAGAATTCAACCGCCTTTCAAAATTGCCCCAGGTTTTTCATTCACGATGGCTTCATTCGTACGACACCAATTACTGAAATAAATCCAAAAACTCCCTCACCTCGAATTCCAGCCTCGTGCGTCGCCAATACACTATTCGCTATTCAAGACTGCGTGTATAGCTCATTCCTCGCCTGCCATAACAAGTACCGATTTCCCAATCGCCCCCTTCCCATTGTACGCAATATTGGCAAGTCTGCGGACTCCTTCAAGATCCGAAAGCTTTGCCGTGGCACCGACAATGGCCTTTACCTGGCCGTCATTGACCATTTTGGTTAATTCGACCAACCCAGTCGCCGTTGGCTCCAAATACACAAAATCGTACTCGACTCCGTAGAATCGGGCGTAGAGCTTGAACAAGTAATCGACCAGGTTGAGAAAATAGTATGGGATTCGAGGAATGGTGTAGGGCTGGCCAAACTCACGACTACCAACTTCTTCATAAAGCGTTCCCGAGGGAATAGTTGAGATGGAGATTAGAATACCAGTTTCCTTCTTGACAAGGGGGACGAATTTCATTGCTTGGCCAGCAGTATCAAAGACAAAATCCACAGAGTGCTTTTCGATGACCGTGTTGACGTTGGTGGTTGTATAGTCAATGACTGTTTCACAACTCAGTTAGCCGTGTAAAATTATAGCCCGCGACTTGAAACGCATACTTTGATCTACGACACCTTTGCCGAGAAGTTCGGCGACCTTGTCAATTTTTGAAGTCGATACAGTGGTGATGACTTTGCCAGCCTTGAACACATTCTTGGCCATTTGGCAGGCGAAGATGCCAGTTCCGCTAACTAAGGAGCATCCGCGACGTTAGTACATCATCGCCTGGCTCTATGGTGGACTGTAAACTTACGGCCAGCGGCAACGAAAACTGTCTTGCCGGTCAGGTCACCTTTGTAACGCCGTAAAGATTGCAATGCAGTGAGAGCGGCGAGGGGTAGACTGGCGGCCTCTGCAAAGGAAATGGAAGTTGGCTTTGGCGAAACATAGATGGCTGGGCATACGGCATATTCGCTCCATGCGCCTATATTGCATATTTATCAGGCTGCGTTGTCTTACACGATGCTCATTTTTCTCTCGTACCTCGATTTTTTTCAGGGAGTCGGGCATATACCGCATCGCCAACGGCAACTTGGGAAACCTCGGTGCCAACCTGCTCAACGACACCGGCACAGTCATAGCCAATTAAATAGGGAAATCTATTACATGGATTATTAGATTCATACTGCAGATGCGAATAGAGAAAATAGGAGAAAGAAAACGTACGAGTCTTTGGCCAGTATTTTGAGAGCACCGGCAGCCTTTTGGACGTCCACAGGGTTTATGCTGCTGGCATGTACGCGAATCAAAACATCGCTTGGCCCAGTCAATTTCGGGACCTCAACAGTTGCCAAGCCATATGCGTCCGGCTTTGTGTAATTTGGAATAACAATGGCTTCCATTCTGTTCGACAGGTTGTTCAGTGGCGAATTCATTGTGTCTTTTGCAGCCTGTTTGGTCAACTTGAGAGGAACGGAACGGGCCACTAGAAACGCTGGACAGAGAGAGAAACGCCGCTCTATTTAGTTGTAGAAGGAGCAGATGAGCTCTTATGTTACAGCCGAGGTTTGTTGATGATGCGGACAAAGGTCGACGTAGATGAGTAGCAGCCTAGCCCCTGCATGGGTGTGGCTTGTTGCAGCGGAGTTGTTAACCGTTTCCTGTGAGGCTGTGACAGGGGAGGAACAACATGTGGACACGTTATGGTGGTACCACTACCCCAGACGAACCATTTCCTAGATGCAGCCTTTTTAAGATGCATAACCCCTGTCGCGGCAAATTTAACTTCTCTTAGTGTTAATTAATCCAGGAAAACGCATACATATAAAGCATTGAGCGTAGCATAGACCTCGGTTTCGCTTGCGGAGTTACGGACCAAGCAGGCTACGGAAGGATTCGTACATGACGACTGCACACTGTGAATGAAGGCACCAAGATGGTGTGCCTGCACACCGCGCGGGTTTATTGCCTGAAACTTCCATGGGGCATCTGCAGTAACTTGGGTATTATAGAAGCGTTGTAGAAGTGTAGAGTACTCAAGGCATTGAGGAAGGCTGGCCAGTTGTCGAGTCAACCCCATCAGGCAACCCATATTTGGCTAAACAGGTTATTAATGCCCTCGCTTAATTCAACAACAAAGCTTATTGAGCTGTAGACGCGTTCCGTGAGCAGGTTTTTAACTGCTGAGTTGCAACTTGGTCAATAAATATCCCACCTGCACTGGCGGCCGAAAACCATCCGGCTACTTCTCCTCGTCTAGTTTTTTCTTTTCCTTTTCTCTCTTGTTTTTCTCGTTCTGCTGCACAAAGCAAAGCTTTCACCTTTATATCTGCCTGTAATCTACACCGCAGGCTTTATTCTAGCACGCCTTCCTGGCGAAGCTTGCAATTAAATCTCACTGAAGCATATCTTCCCCAACAGAACGAAAAGATTCGCACAAAAGTCATGATTCAAAATCCAGTCATGCCACAGCAAGCTGATGCACTCCAAGTTAGCGAAATTCTCCTTCTGGTACTCACCATCCTCAAGGACGACCGGGACAATCAGTTCCCTCACGAACCCGGTCGTGATACGCTGGCGAATGCGATACGCGTAAACAAAACATGGTTCAAGCACGGCACCAGCATTCTGTGGAGCGATGCAGACCCCGAGCACCTCCTCAAGATACAGGATCGTTCTCGCCAACAGCTGTACGCATCCAAGATCACCTCGTTGACGTTTGACTTTGACTTCGTTTCGTTCGAGATCCTGGACGTACTGAGCGAGCTTCACTTTGATGCCTTGAAGAACCTCGAGGCTAGGGGTCGGTCTCCGGTCCTCGATAAAGCTCAAGTCTATGAGCTTGAGATGTAGCTCTTGCCCTCCCTTCGAAGCCTCACGCTCAGCGGGACCCTGGTGGACAGTGTCATCCTGGAGGGCCGCCTTCTACAGGACAAATGCCCGAACCTTACTCACCTGGAGATGCTCCGGAGGGTCGCTGATCCTGTGGAAGATGTCGTGGCGGCATCGCTTGAGCAGTTCATTGCTTCTTACAGCTCGTTACGGAACATTGAGCTCTCCGAAGGCATGGACTGTTTTCCGATGACCCGCGGGCTTTTGGTTCACCTTGCTGGCCGGCCCTTTCTCACCAAGTTCATTTGCAGCGCACTATGCGAGGCGGAAGATCTCGAGCATGTTGCAAAAACTGTGAGTACGCCATTCGCCAACCTCGATACCCTTGAGATCGCCGTCGAGCCGGCGGGTATCGCACCTCTCGTTGCTATGCTGCCATGTCTCCGCAGCCTGCATGTAGACCTAGTGCCTCCGTGGGTATCGGACGATGAGGATGAAGATGGGGGCGAGGGCGAGGCTGACGGTGGCGGTGGCGGGGCGGATGAGTATTTCCTCGGGCAGGGGTGGGTAGCGGGCGATGAGGGCGGTGATGAAAAGGACGACCACATCTTCGAGCAGTTATCAGTGCTGACGAGCCTACGGTGCTTGTCCGTCAAATATGGCCTGCAGAGCTTTTGCAGGCGCGACTTGATTGCTCTTGGACGTCTTGAGAAACTCGTGGATCTCCGGATCTGCACAACAAGAAAACTCAGCTTCTCGGTGCAGCCACTGCCGTATCTCACTGGCGGCCGCCCGGCCGAAGTCCATCTCGAGAGACTTTTTTGTGCCATGCTATCGCGTCTGCGGGTGCTTGTATTCCATGTGGATGTCAGCCTCTACCGTGGCCTACTCCTCTCGATTGTGAGGCACTGTGTGTCGGCGGAGCAGCTCGACCTGCCGGATCTTGGCTGGGATGTGCATGCTCTCCATCTCGGTACACGACGGGCGGTATTGTTCCCCAAGCTGCGGGAGCTCTGCTTTCTGGCACTGCGGGAGCGGAAGCCTGCGGGGATAGCCCTTACCCTGCTGCCGAATCATGATGATGACAACGACCATGACGGCACTATGCCCATTGACTCGGACGCTATTCGGTAAGTTTTTTTGGGTTCAGGTTTCCTTGTCTCCTTTTAGCTTTAACTCTGCTCATCACTGTGCCGTATACACCAAACAGTGAAAATAATTTTGACAGCTAACTGTTCTTCTCCTGTCGTGGTGGCAGATATTCTACTCGAGAAGTGGCACTTATGTTCCAGAAACACATGCCAAATTTATACATCGTGTTATACCTTGAGGAAGACGAGTACACTAACGAAGTATTGAAGACTTGGATTAACATGGCACCAGATGATAGACAGGGAGGATGCATTGACCCCAATCGGGCGATAACTGACATTGAAGACAATGAAGATGATGAAGACGATGAAGACGATGAAGACGATGAAGACGATGAAGACGATGAAGACATGGAAGACTAGACAAGAAGTTGAACGCCATGGTCTCTAGTGCACAAGCTTGCATGATGGATTTAGCGATTTAGGCAGTGTAATAAGAATGTACCTTTTCCATTTTATACTGGCTACTAGTAATAATATTGCTAAGAAATCATAACATCAGGAACGATCCCTTCATAACTAAAAAAATATAGACGTGGTATCACAAGCCCAAGGCAACGGGCCTTCCAAAAAAAATTATACAGATAAAGGTTCCAAGGGGATGAAACGTGACTTCTCCTTCCTTTTTTTTATCGTTGTTTCTTCTCCTTTTTCTTCGTTCAAAACAAGTGACCACCAGGCACAGCGACAAAAATGGCCGTCAACACACCACCAAACAGGAGTGATGCAAGAATGGACTGGATGAAGATGGTGTCCTGGATCTGACGCAGCGCGGGTTCCTGAACCCAAACCTCACGATCAAAAACCTTGCGGACGACGTTGCGCTTCTCGTATTTTACAATCCAGGGCTCGTCCTCGTAGCTGTTGGACGAATCAAACGATTCGAAGCTCGCCTTGGACACGTCGCCACCTTCATGGTCCTGGGTGAAGAGCTCCCAGGGGCGGATGTGGCGGTGGTGCATGCCGTGCAGTACGACGCACATGCCCTTGTAGGCGGCGACGAGTGTGCTGATGCCTACGACAAAGGCAATGGCGGTGAGAGCGCGGTAGCCGCGGCCGGCGCCGCTGAGGCACAGGACGACGCCAGCGACGATGCCGAGGAAGATGGTGCCGACACCGAGGGCGCGAGCAAAGAAGACGCGGGCTGGGTTGCCGTTGCAGATGGACCAGCGGATGAAGTTGGGGTGGGCCTGGCGGCGGAGTGTCGACTCGACGGCGTTGATGATGAGGCGGAGGGCGGAGGGGTGAGTGGTGTGAGCCAGAGCTTGGATGGCGGCCTTTTGCTCCCAGGAGGAGAGGTTGAGCTGGCGAGGGGCGCCGTCCATGATGTAAGTGGCAATGACACGGTCAATCTCTTCGCGGAAGGGCTGGATTGTGACTGCAGCGAGAGTTAGCTTCTTGTCTGGATGGCATCGAATCATGGAACGACATACAAGGTTGCTTGACACCGGCCATCTGGAAAGCCTCAGAGGCTTGTGAGTGGTAGGTGGCTGAAGTAGACACTGGTGCGTGCGAGGCAGTGTACACAGAGCCGTAGTCAGAGGCGGCACTGGTACCGGTACCGTTGGCCGTACGAGGAGGGGTGTTGAAAGGGTTGTTGTTGGTGCTGGTATTTGCTAACGTCTCGACTCCTCCCTGCTTCTCAAAGTCGGTACCGTTGAACATTTCAGTGGCGACGGCAGGCTCACGGCGCAACTTCTCAGCATTTTCCTTGCGGAGACGCGCGACGACCTCGTCTTCCATGCTCTGTGTCCACTCGGGAGAGAGGCTGAGATCGGCGGTGTTGGCATTGCCAAAGCGCTTAACATAGTCCTTGTACCAAAGGAAGAACTGCAAGTTCTCGGCCGAATGCTCAATATAAATGAGATAGTTCATGAAATCTCGTACAGTCATGGGCTAAAACCAAGTGGCGCTGTGTTAGCCCAGGGCTTAAATCAAAACATGGAAACAAAATGAAACACGATACTTACAGGGCATGTTCCGCCGCTGATGATATTGTCAAATGCCAGAGAATCCGGGATACCATTGGCCGAGTAACCAGAGTTGCCGGAGCGGACAGACTCGCCAACCTTGGATTCGGCAATGGACTCGGGTCCAGAGAGGCTCTGAGCATCGACATGCTTAGGTCGGGTGTAAGCCAGATTGATACCCATTTTTTTCAAGTTTGGTATAGATGTCTTTGAAACGAATGTCTTGTGTGCACAGTATGGTTACCGAAGTAGGAGAGTGTGCAAGTTATGCCTTAACTCTACTCAGCAGACCCGGAATGGGATGGAACAAAGTAACAAAGATCGAACTGGTGCACACCCTACTTCAAGACGGGAGAGGGTGGGTAGAGATATATACTAATGCACAGTCCCAAGTTGCCGGGCGTGATGGTGGCCCAGGAAATCCTCGAGGTAGCCGCAAAAAGGCACAGACAGGCCCTTTTCGGATAAGGCTTGGAGCCAGGACCCAGCGGCCAAGGTCCAGAGTCGATATCTACAGTCCGACTCACGGTCTGGATGGGCGTAGTTGGGGGTGTCAACGAGGCAGTTCCCGCACCCTTGAACCTTGCAAGAGTCAGCTCAAGCGGGATCCTGGTCGAGGCATGAAAATGGGCTTTGGCCGGACGGGTTGTAAACCCCTGCTGAATGGCTAAGAAGTGTGACTGTGTGGGAACAGGGACGGTCCATGGACTACTAGAGCCAAAGATGGTGGAGTGTGGCGGTTGAACTAGGATAGAACGGTCTTCGACTGCGTTACTGTTAACGGGTTTGTCCTTTGTTGGTATGGTTTTGCCAGACTACAATCGGGAGAAGCAGATTTGGTAAAATTTGCGACATTCGTGAGAGATGAAGCTAACTCCTTGCAGGTCTTGAACTAAGTAGTCTCGAGCTACCTATTGCTCTACCCAGCAAGAACATGGAGCAGAATAAGCAGATCGCTAGGTCAGCACCGACAAAAATGAGAAGAACCTTGCCATTCAATTGACATGGCACTTTGGCACTGTACCAGTAGACAATGAGAGTCCGAGCAACTAGGTGACTATTGTTTGCAGCCCACCCTAGCCCATTATGGGTGTAGCTTGCGGTTGGTGGGAGAAAGCTAGGGGACAAGAAGACCTGGGAAGTGGGAGTTGTGTCAGCCATACCAGCGCAGATGTTTTCATTTCTCGTTCCAGGGCTGCCGGAGCAGGGGGTGGACGGGCCCGAGCTGAAGTTTAATGGGGACGAGATCTTAGTGGCTCCAGGTAGCCACAAAACTTAATTGTGGAAATTGAGAATACACCACACAGAATAGTTACCACTGGCTGGGAACTATTGCCATGATACGGGCGGACACGTGTATGGGGATTTGAGACAGCGCGAGGTAAGATTGGCGGAAGGCGTCCTTGGTGAGCTATTCCATTCTATTGAGCGGCGATAAAAAAAATTTAATCATCTTCGGCAGTTTGGTTTTTTAGTACCGTGTTTTCTTTCTTCTCCTCATTTCGTAACCGTGGCGCGGTGCCTGGGCGGTCCTTGTCCGTGGCGTATGACGCCAAGTAAAGTGGCCATCTGCAGGCGATTCAAGGGATGGCAGCCAAAATCCTTCCACCCCTTGCTAGCGCTGCATCGAAAAGCAAAGGGGAGGGCTCCTACATGCTGGCAAGCCCTGCTGCAAAAAAAGCAAAAGGTTCGGCAAGGCTTTTTAAAGAGGGAGAGAGTTTTCTTCGCCGAGTCTTGGGTTGGGATGCATCTCCCTTTTCTCGGCGCTGTAAAAGTGGATTATTAGTAAAACGTAGGACACGTTGTAGGGGTTTGGGAAAAGAAACAACGATAGGTTTGACTACTGAGTGCAACATTTGTGTAGAGAGGCCATGACCACCCTTGCAGCCGTGATAATTGGGATCCCGAGCTTGGCAATACCACGGCCTACCGTGCTCTCCGTACCGTAGTACAGTAATGCTGTTGGAGGGTAGCAATGATGTAAAAATCTTCAGCAAAACCTCTTCAGATGGCTGCTCAAATTACAGGGAACGCTGCCGATCAGTCATGCTAATTCCCACCATTTCGGTTGATGTTTGGTGCGTGAACCGAAGTTTGGCGGGGGACCCAGTAGAGCAGGGGCCGCATCATCCATTACCATTACCATCAGTGGCTCATCAAAGTGGCGGAAGCCCTGGTTCAGCAATACCCAGTAATAAGCCGCCCTGTAATTAGTTGCAACTTGCCCAAATCCACGCCGCTTCTACCACCAGTTCCCAAGCAACTGAGTAAGTCCAGACAGACTACGGAGTACGGAGTACTGGATTCTTTTTCGTTTAGCGCGCTGTCAAAGCACATCAGTGTCAGCTAATATATGTATAACAGACCAAAGTAATTAAAATGCATATAATCCGGGCCGGTGCGGTGCTGTACGGTGTTGAATAATGCCCGCGGTGGTCCGTTTAAGGTAGTTACCAGGAGAAGTCCCGGGGACAGGGATGAAGAGCTGGGTCGCTGCTCTAGTAAGTTACTTTGGCATTGGCAGCTGTACCAAGGTAATGTCAGTGCTGAAAACCTGCATAATACCGCCGCTAGATTAAGTTGATTAACTTATTAGAGCTACTTTCTGGCACAGTTTGTTACCCATTTCATGACTAAGTTGCAATTCCCATCAATAATATGGCGTTTGACTTTCCTGTCTGGGCGTTTGCCCCATTTTTTATTGTAGTCAGTGTCTTTTTCCTTCCTTCTACCAGTAGCTACAGTTACTATTCTCCATGGTTGGTCGAAGCGGCGCCTAGAAGACTACCATTTCTTTTTTTGCTCCCCGTTTGCCCATAACTTTTTTTGCTTTTTTGTATCCAACGGCCTGCAGGAGAGTGAGTTGTCGCAAAACAAGGGCTAGCAAACAAGAGGTGGAAAAAAACAATTATAACCGTCCTCTTCACCACCCCTTATCCTTGTCCTTGTCCTTGCAAGAACTTGGCCAAATTCTACTGGTATTCTAGTCCCCCCCGACATCTGAGTCAATTTTCCAGCTTTGCATCTCTTTTCTCCGATGACATGTCTTGCCCTATTTCTAGTGCGTCTCGACTCTTATTGACCCATGACACGGCTCTACGCCGAACCACGCTGTGGGCAGTTCACTCAGTTCCTCCAGACCACAACAACCTCTCCTCTGTTGCGGACGGTTTAGTTTCATTCTCTGGTTAACCGTCGCATTGCATATTCCCTTGTCGCTCCGCCGCACCCTTTAGGCGAGCCGGCATGCAAGCCAATCCCTCCCCCCTCTCCTTCACTAGCCTTGCTTCGCTTGCAGGTGGCTTTCCAGCCCGGCTGTTTAAACACCAATACTGTAATTAATTGCCACACCCACGCCTATGCCCATTGCTCGTATGGGAACGTATCTTCTAGGGTTTTTTTTTTTTTTCGTTGTTCACGCTGATCATCTCCCATCTCGATCTTGTGACCTGTTCAACTTGCACTCTTTTGCCTTTGCCAGGCCTTTTCCCCGCCACGGGGAAGCAACGGCTATGTTGTCTCTCCTCTCCATGGCGCGCGTCGCCGCTCTTGCTCACGGGGCCCACCCTTACAACGATTTGGCATTGGCATGTCATATGTCAAGTATGATACAGGAGGAGTACTTGCGTCGTTAAGCAAGACTTTCACAAGCAAAACGACCCTTTTTTCAGTCATTGGCTTTTTTTCTTTCACCTAGTGTCGATTGCTGTGGTGGAGTTGTACGTAACCGTTTTTAGTTAATCTTGTGCCTTTCCGCTCTAGCTTTAAACTAGAGACGCGTCGGCACCATCTGTCATATGTACTTCAGTGTAAGGCACTTTGAGCATGGAAGTCAACATCCCGTACTTTTGACAAATACCGTGTCTTATTGCTGCATTGACTTTAGTATTAACGGCGTATTTTGCAACATGCGTACCGTTGTTGACAAAGTGGTTACAACAGAACTTACTCAACCCACTTTGATGTACCAATCAGGAGTGGTGATTCCAGGGCATAATCCATTCAACATCATCACATTGGCTATTTCGTGAAGATAAAGTGGCTTTTATACGATATAAAAATCCCGTGTTTCATTACCAGAGACATTCATCACCAGAAATGCAATAATGGGACTTTGCATCGCCCGCCTTCCTGTTCAGTTCAAATATATAATGCCTACCCTATACTAGAATTTTGATGATGGAAGTATTTCCGATACAGTTCCGGCAACTCCACAGCCACATACACGCGATTACTTCCACCAAAACGGTCTCATGTTTAAACGAGTTTGGAATCTGTCACGGCAGATTCATTGTCTGAACTGTCAACTATTCAACCATTGAGAACGGATTGCCATCAAGCTACGTACGGTGTGCGCTGCTCTGGTATAATTTGGTGCGCTAGTAGTCTACTTGCAGTCTCATAGATAGCCCCGCAAATCCCGAGGTACTCTGCTATCAAACGGCATCTTCCACGCCCAGCGCAACTGATGCCGATCAGGCAAAATCCGGGCTGGGCCGAGCAAGCTCACTGAACCCCGCCGTGAACCGGCGTGTTGCTCTTCAAGACCCCGCCCAATGGTGTAATCCTGCCCACGTACAGCTGCCCCTCCCTTGACAAATTCCAAATTCCAAATTCCAAATTCTCAATACACATCTTTCCCTATTCACATCCGGTTCGAAGATACGAGAATAACTTCCAAATTAAAAAAAGGGAAAAAGCACACGACGTCATTCCGTTGATTTCTTGTACGTACTCAATTGATTGAAATACCATCGATTCCCCAGCCAAGCTTCTCTACTACCATCCTTTCTCCTCTTCCGTACTAATTCATTCACACACCGCACAGCTTCCAAAGTAACCAACCCCCAAAACAACCCCCAAAATGTCTGCTCTCAAGGCCGGTGACAGCTTCCCCGAGGACGTCATCTTCACCTGGGTCCGTCCCTCGCCCGAAAACTCCGACATTACTGCCTGCGGTGTTCCTACCAAGTTCCCCGCCAGCTCCCGTAAGACTTGAAGAATATACCCCGCGCATGCATAACAGCCAGCCTATAACAACATCCGTGTTTAATCGCTAACCGCTGTTGTCAATACAGAGTTCAAGAGCAAGAAGGTCATCCTTGTCTCCGTCCCTGGTGCCTTCACCCCCACCTGCCAGGTCAACCACATCCCCAGCTTCATCAACAAGATCTCTGAGCTCAAGAGCAAGGGTGTCGACCAGGTTGTCGTCATTGCCTCCAACGACGCTTGGGTCATGTCCGCCTGGGGCAAAGCCAACAAGATCAACGACGAGTTCATCGTAAGCGCAACGCCCCACAAACCACTCTGTTTAGAAAAGAAGACCGTAAAGAAAACAAAAATAAAGCGAAGAGAAACTAACACATACCTGCTAGATCTTCGCCTCTGATGATGAGTGCAAGTTCAGCAAGAGCATTGGCTGGTTGGCCTCTCCTACCCGCACTGGCCGTTATGCCATTGTCATTGACCATGGCAAGGTCACCTACGCCGAGCTTGAGCCCGCTGGCGGTGTTACCGTCTCTGGAGCCGACGAGATTCTCCCCAAGCTGTAGATTCATACTCAAAAAGGAAATGTAGAATGATAGACAACCAAAAATATATATTGATGACAATTTTTTTTCCAAGAAAGAAAATAGCTGTAACCCGATACACTAATACGTAGAGGGACAAGTGACTGGTGCTTTGAGTAGCTGCGCCGAACAATCGCACGAAGGAGCGCCCCACCGTCTATTACATTCAATGAGAGGCTCTGAACTATAAGGTTGTAACAGGTCTGGCATCATTAAGACTCGCTAGGCGCAAATCCATCCTGATCATGCGACACAATCCTAGTTTGGCCCATGAACAATACCCATCATTTGACGACTTTGTGACGCCTCATATCAATGCACAGTAGATACCCACCGACTTCACGACACTGTTATCATAACACCACTATGCTGAAATTTGCATTGGTTCGTCATTTGCTCAAAGAAAACTACTAATGCACCCTGTGGCATTCCATGCACCTGAGAGTTAAGAACCGGCCGGAAAGACACAAGAACCACAAATGAGACTCCGTCATCCCCCCTCCCTTTCATCCAGCAAGCAACAAACACGTCCGATTTTTGGTTTTTAAAATTGCAGGTTCCCAAAGTTTTTAAAAAATTTCATGACATTTTTTTGGTGTGTTAAAGTAATTTATCGGGTACCACGGACGGTAGGCTTGCTGGCAGCACCACCCTTGCTGCCCATCTTGCTGACCTGGCGGCCGGCCTGGCCCTTGGCGGACGAGGCGGCAGCCTTGGCCTTGTCGGACTTCTTGGCGGCAGCGGCGGCCTGCTTCTTCTCCTTGGACTCCTTGATGGCAGCGGCGCGGGCGGCAGTGCGGGCCTCGGGGCGGATGCCGCGGCGCTCCTTGATGACCTCGAGCGAGGCACCGACGATGCCACGCTGGGCCTTGACGGTGCGGCGGGTGCGCTTCTTGGCGACCTCCTCAGAGATACCCTTGCGGTGCTGGCGACGGAAGAGAACGGTCCAGGAGATGCGGCGGGGGTTCTTTCGTTGCAGGAACAGAGACTCGGACTTGCCGTTCTGGAAGCGGAAGACCTTGCTGTCACCGCGGACAAAGATCTTGCCCTGTTGGAGAGAAAACCATTGTTAGCCATCAATTCCATAACTTTGGTCATAAATAGCATCAGCTGTAAATCTGCCCCGACTCGAATAATTCAGAGAAAAAAAATGTAAAGTATTTTCTCTGATATTCGTCCAATGTACGTATTCGATTCGCAGAGGAGAAGAGAGAGCGACGAGGTCTCCAAAGGCCATGCAAGCATTTCGGAAGATGGAATAACTGCGGCGGCTGTTGAATTTCCTCATCGCACCTCTCCATCTCGGCGCCGTTGGAATCGCATTGAGAACGGGACAGGCAGGGAATAAAGCCGTACCTTGCCAGGGTAGATTCTCTGTCCAGAGAAGCTATCGTCGTAGGTACGCATCTTGTCGCGGTTGGCGTGTTAGGGCGACAAGGTGATTTTGTGGTGGACCGTGGATTTGGCGATGGCAAAAGTTGAGGCGCCGTCTGTCAGTGTCAATTTCTCAAAATTGGGGAGCGTGTGTGGCCAAAATTACTAAGCAGGCCTAGGGCAGGCGAGAACGCTAAGTGTTTGCCTCGATGGGGCTTATTATCCATGGCATCACGTGATGACTGCTCGCTTTGCGATTGGGACCCTAGCTTGGCGTGACCAATTAGAAAGCTGCCAGACTTGCTGGCCGGTGCAGTGGAGCCAGCTGTCCCTTTTGGGACAAATTTCAATATGGGCATGCCGCTTCAGTTTTCAACTCGGTTGTTCCAAAAGGCTATGCGCTGGTCCCTGCGCATCTCATACCACAACATTTAAAGAGCCATGATATGAGAGAGTGTCGAGTTTATGGAGGCAGATACCGCCGACAGCATTGCAGAAGCTGTTCTTGCCCAATTCAACCGGCTACCGGCCAAGCGCAAACCCAAAGTTCGCGACAACGGCTTACACGAATGGGTACCGATAAGCGGCATCGTCGCTGAAAAGGATGGGATATTTACATGCATTTCTCTAGCGTAAGGCCTCAACTATTGATTATGAAAATAAAAGCTCAAGTATTTCGTAGTACTGGCATGAAATGTCTCCCAGCAAGCAAGATACCCGAAGCAAATGGAGTCGGCCTGCATGACTGGCATGCCGAAGTTCTTGCCATACGTACCTTCAACAGCTATATTCTGGACGAGTGTCTAAGGATGATTGATACTGGTTCTTCTGATCTCCTTGAGAAAGCTTTCGCTTCTGATGGCTTGGCTGGCCCTCAACCGTTCTGCGTCCAACCTGGTATTAAGCTCCATATGTATGCTTCAGAAGCGCCATGTACGTCCAAGTGCTATGATAAGCCTCCACAAATACGTTTTTTTAACAATCATATAGGCGGAGATGCCAGCATGGAGAATTTAATGGCAGCTCAAGATGATGCCTCACCGTGGGATATCCCCACACGCGCAGAAACTGACCTTGACGGAGTATGCCCACAGCTGCCTGGACGGGCATACTTTTCGCAGTTGGGTGTCGTGAGACGCAAGCCAGCGCGCAGCGATGCGCCGCCTACTCTATCCAAGTCATGCTCAGACAAGCTAGCCCTGAAGCAATGCACTTCGCTGCTTGCTTCCGTCACTTCGCTATTCGTCGACCCAACTACTGCCTATATAGACACGCTCGTTCTTCCAAAGGATCAGTATTCTGATGTTGCGTGCCAGCGAGCATTCTCGGCGACTGGACGCATGAGTGCTGTAGCAAGCCAAACCATGGAGGGAGGGTACGAGTTCCGCCCGTTTTCTATTGCAACGACAACGGTACAGTTCAAATATTCAAGAAGAACTGCGCTGTCATGTTCAGATAAAATAGCCGCGAGTAATCTCGCTGCGGCGTGGTCTCTCTCCGGGATTGAGGAATCTATTCTCGGTGGTGTAATCCAAGGGTATAAGCCGTTTCTTCCCAAAGGCGCCAGCCGTATGTCGCGCCGCAGAATGTGGCAATATTGTTGTTTACTTGCTGGGAAGCTCGAGGGGCGGCCGGCTATTTCGGAGCAGCTAACAGCAGACGCATATGGTAAAGTCAAGCATGGCCCTCTACTTGATATGAGGAATAATGTCAAGTCGCGCGTCAGAGAGGTTGCACTCCCAGGATGGATACAGAATACTGGCGATGACACCTTTGGGATTGATCAAGACAAGCAAGGGAAACAGCACAATAGTGCATGACGTCAATAGAGATTGGTATATTGTCAGAATGTAGCTCGCGTCCTGTACAAAAACAAACGAAAAAATCGAGCCCAAACCGCTAATATTGTGTTTTTCCCTTTCCAAGCGCAGTCCCACGTCAATCTCATCAACCGTGACCTGTGCATTGGAAAAAGGTGATTTCGTGTGATTTTTTTTACTTTTTTGAAAACCCAGGAGTCCCATGTATGAAAAGAAAGAAAGTATAAGCTGCTTTTTTTGCTTCCTCTGGTCCCTACCCGCCTGCTTGGAGTTTCAATGTGGAAAATTACCAGGTCTCTTTCTCAAGACCCGGATACGCCGAAGTTTCGCTGCAAGCAGGAATGGAAACACAAAGACCCTTTCCTTTCGCCCATTATATATGCGATGCGATATCAACATATTTACTCGACCTTGTTCTCGAAGTCCTCGCCCTCAACGAGGTCGGGGATCTCATCGTCGTCCTCGTCGTCCTCGCCCTTCTCACCCTTGGACATGGCCTGGTAGCTCTCGGCAAGCTTGCGCAGGGAGGCAAGGGAGTCAGGGCCGAGCTGGTTGAGGATACCGGGGACAAGCTCGGTGAGCTCCTTGTCCTGACCGTTGCCGTAGATGGCAAAGGTGTTGGAGGGGACCGAGGCGTTGACTGTGTTTTGCGCATATTAGCTTCCCCACACCGCCCTGCTTGTCAAGACTATAGCTTTCAACATGTTGGTACATACCCTTGGGGGCGTTGAAGTGGATGACGTTGCCGTCCTCCTTGAACATGTTGACCTCCTCAATCTGCTGGATGGGCTGGGTGTTGAGCTTCTTCAGGGCCTGGAGGAGCTTCTTGTCGTCAGCGCCGGAGCGGGCAGGACCCTTCTTGGCAGCACGACGGGGAGTACCCTTGCCACTGCGTAGTAAATATCATGTTAGCAACCGATTCGGAGGAGACGGGGGAAGCTGTGCATTCGTCGTCGGTTGTTCGCCAGCTAGTTTCGCGGTGTGAAGAGGGCGGGGTTATTGCTTTCTTACCCTAGCCTCCAAGTCAGCATTTACACAATTGCAAATTTTGGCAGCATTTCTGCCAGGAATTGAACATACCGCTGCGGGCGCTCTGGGCACCGAGCTTCTTGAGACGCTCCTGGAGATCCGCCATGTTGTGAAGGTTGTGTATAGAAGAGGGGGGTTTCGGAAACTAGAAAATCGGACGTGAGCGGGGAAATTCGGGGTTACAATGTCGGCGGCAGAGAAGCCTCGCAAAAATATCGAGATTCCGGTAGGAAATGTGCCGTCAGGGGTGGCGCAACGTACCAAAGAGATGAGGGGTAGCGTCAAATGGCCGTCTTGTCACCTTCGTCACTATTCGTGATGGTTCAGAGCAGAGTCGATTTTGTGCGTGCCAAGATTTTTCGCGTGGGGAAAAAGTGTTTCGCCGAGAGGGTCCCTAACCACACCTGCACCAGCGGCCAGCGGCCAGCGGATCGTGCCTAGGCTGTCTTGGGTCTGTCTCCCTCCTGCAGACACACATATACATGGCCATCTGGGCCGAACGAACTACTGCCCATTTTCATAAAAAGAAATACCAGTTGAATTTTTTTTTTTTGAATTATAATGTAGTTCAAAGCATTACCGAATTTAGAACCACCTGAAAGTTTGGTTGCGGCCGTGATCACCTGGTCAATTAACTACACCGAGTACTAAGTTACCAAGGACAGACACAGGACAGGTGCTGCGTCTAAGCCACTTACTACATGCATAAGCACAGCTCATTTATTAATTACAGCCTGTGATTCTATCAATGCGTACTAGCTATAGCCACTCAACTAATTCCTACCACAAACCTTGGCAAGGCTGCTTCACTCCTTTGTACTCATTCTATTTACCCGCCCGTGAATCGTTACATCTCCCCTCTCTCCGACATCGTGTTTCTGCTAGATTCGGCTGACGGACGAATCATCTGCTGTGATCCTGTCTGCGTCTTAGTCGCTTTAGACAACCTTCCTCTTTGGGTGCTTATCATCCGCACCATCCTCCCACTGCATCAGACGATGAAAACTGAGGCACATGCGGGATCGGCAGTGCCAAAGATCGGCAACAATGCGACCTTTTTAGCCCAGTTGCCCAGTTCCCCCACGCAGCCACGCATTTTAACTCAAACCACTGAAGTCCATTTCGGCCGGAGGCCTAAATACGCCAAGTAACCTTGCAAACGTGATGGGACGGCTTCGGCGTTATTTGCGACGTTGCAATTCTTTCAAGCTGACAACAGACGCAGATCACTCCGCATAATGGCTTGGTTTGGATAACATGACGAGGCAATATGTGGGTATACTTGGATGGCAAAGTACGATTCTGGGGTCAAAGAAACAAGGGGCTCCAGGAATGGAAGTCTGCTATCACAATGAAGTTGGAGTGCTTGTCCTTGATTTAAAAGGCCGACGAGCCGCCCTAAAGATTCTGTATTCTGTCTTCCCATTCTCTTCAAACTCGCACTTAAAAAATAACCCAATTCTTGGCTATCACATCACAGAATGAAGACTTCATCTCTCGCAATTGTAGCAGTAGCCAGCTCCACGGTGGCTGCTGGAGCTCGGCATGTCATGTACTTTGACCAGTGAGTACCAAGACTGACTGATACCTCTGCAATTCATCATGAAACACTTTACTAACCACATCTCAGATGGCACACAGCCGTGCTTCCCCCAAGAGACGTGACTGCTGGCGTCACCCATGTTATTACTGCCTTTGCTCCCGACACCACTTTTAACTGGGGTAGCTCATACACACCGTTCATGCCATTGGACCAGGTCCGCGCTCTTTTTGACGAGGGGACCAAAGTCTGCTTAGCCGTTGGCGGCTGGGGCGACACAACTGGCTTTGGCGTTGCTGCTGCTTCCGATGCCTCACGCAAGACCTACGCCCAGAATATTGCTACTGCTCTCGATGCCCTCGGCTATGACTGTGTCGGTAAGTCTGGACCAGAAGTAGATGATCTTCAATCTATGATATCAATCGGCTCATAAAAAATATAGACATTGACTGGGAGTACCCTGGTGGCAATGGTGAGGACTACAAGCAAAATCCCAACTCGGGCAAGGTCTCGGAGATTCAGACCTACCCTCTCCTCCTCCAAGAGATCAAGGCTGCAATTGGTACCAAGGAACTTTCCATTGCCGTACCTGGCAAAGAAGGCGACATGATTGCCTTTACTGCCGAGCAAGTCCCCAAGATCAACGCCGCCGTCGACTTTGTCAATGTCATGACCTACGACATCATGAACCGCCGCGACACTGTCACAAACCACCACACCTCAGTCGAGGACTCTCTTAACACCATTAACATCTACCTCTCGCGCGGCATGTCTGCCGCTAAGATGAACCTCGGCTTCGCTTTTTACGCCAAGTGGTTCACCACCAAGGACGGCGTTACCTGCGACCAGCCTACAGGCTGTCCTACGGCCGTGCTTGAGGATGCCAACGGCGGCGACACCGGGCTCTCTGGTGCTGTAACCTTTGAGGCGGCTAACTGGGGCGGTGCCTTCCTCAATGCCATGAACAACGGCAAGGCAGACAACGACAAAGGCGGCCAGTGGTACTGGGACTCCTCCGCCAAGGTCTACTGGACCTGGGACACCCCTGCGTTCATTGCCCGCAAGTTTACTGAAATTGTCAAAGCCAAGGGTCTGGGTGGTGTCATGGCCTGGAGTCTGGCTCAAGACAGCCATGACTGGAGCCACCTCAAGGCCATGCAGCAGGGCGTCAGCAGTCTGTAGATGGCTGATGAAAATATTATGATTCACGTGTGTACTTGGATAGAAGATACCTGTAAATAGACTGAGATATACAAGCTTGATTTGAGCAGAATCATATTTTGCCAAAAGAACTATGTACCGTTGACAACGGGCCGTCAATGTAAATTTCTCAGCGAAGTGCTGATGTCGCATTTAGTCGCCCGTATTGATGCGACTTTAAAAGGTGACTGTATTTTCGTCAACTAATGGGCCAAGTTGATTCAACATGCCACTCATTTTTTGCATCGTATAATCACAGCACGGAATTCGATTCCTATAAACTGGAACTGACGCCCAGAAGCTCTCTGAAACTTGCTGAAAGGTGATTAAATGTCCAAACTTTCTTTCGTGGCCAGTGAGAGCTCTTAAATTTCTTGAAGTCTACGTGACAGACTCATCTATTTCAAATTCAACCAGCCCTGGAAATGACGGCCATGGAAGTTGCGCGACATCGCGATGGAGTGTTGCCAAGAGGCGTTTCATAGCTTCCTGCTTTTTGGGTTTAGAGCTTGCCAAAGGCTTCATGGCCACTGTAGCATGTAGAGTAGGAGCATGTTAATCAAGGTAAAGATAAAATACGGCACTGTAGTTGGATGTGTCATTTCTTTTGGTGCATTCAAGTTCTTCTGCAGCAGGTTCTTGGCAGCAATGTGTTTAGTTATGTTAGATGCTACCATTTCGTCGTGGAGATCAGATAACCAAGAAATGCCTGGTCCCTGTCGGCCGTTTCACTTGCCTGCCGATAAGAACTATCCTGTGACGCTCATTTCTTCACAGTAAAGACTGTACCCCTCCATAAAACCCGGCTCCAGACTACACGAGAGACGCACATCAGAGAGAAATGTAAGACGGTAGAGGCTACGTTTGGGGTGCGAGGGAACGAAAGGTTTCATTTGAGCTCCGTTTTACAACGATCTAATTGGAAGCTGCGGCAGGGCATGATTCAAAACGCTTGGATGTGCTACGACGAGAATGTTTTTTTTTTTTTTTTTTT